>JAQQRF010000924.1:20000-26538 GCA_030523145.1 Trissolcus brochymenae
AAGGCACAACTTGCTCCAAAATAATGACTAACCGACCGAGCGTATCGACCCTTTGCTAACGACCTGACAAAAGTGTCACAATCGCTATTAAACACTGCTGACATTAAAAACAGACTTGACTCGTGTTTTTCTTCCTTCTTTGTACCACCACCACTTTTTTCCATTATTACTTTTCACATCTCAACTTTACGCGCCGTTCTTTTAATTTATCTGTATCATTCTTTTTCGATTTGCACAAAATAATTATAACAACAACAACAACAACAACAACAACAACAATAATAATAATAATAATAATAATAATAATGATGATGATGATGATGATGATGATGATGATGATGATGATGATGATGATGATGATGATGATGAGGATGAGGATGAGGATGAGGATGAGGATGGGGATGATAATAATTCTTTTTTTTTGATTTGCTCAAAATCTGCCTCCCAAATATTTGACATGTCGACCTCATTAGGTGCGGTTCCATGCTGTAAGGTGTAAAAAGCCTTTCCTTTGCAACTTGCAAACCTTTCGATAAGATCTAATACTAAACAATTACAATTCGGACAGTAAAACGTTACAATATTATACCGTTGTCACACTCCTGCTCCGACCTAATTTCTATTTGTGCCAATCTTGTACGTCCCGTTGCTTTGTTTCTTCTTCTCTTGCCTTCTTTCTTTTCAGCTTTGCATTTGCCGAATACCTGCAGCATAGCCTCTTTTTTAGTTTTGTTTGTTTTTCTCGTCATCAGCAATGTCATGAAACCGTGTCGTGGCTCACTCATTCAGCTTGATTTTGATTCCTCTGGAAAATCAATTACAACCAATTGGGAAAATATTTATTTCAACAATCAATTAACTTTTTAATTAATAACATAAGTTAAGTTCATTAATTGTACAATTTTTATATTGAAAAACCAAAAAAGATGAATTAGATTTTTGTAGATTTAAAATTTAATTTGAAATGTTAGCTAATCTTGTTTTTAATGTTCGATTATATTTTTGTCCCTAGTGAAATCACTTTGATAATCTTCGAGAATGAATTTAATTTCAATATCCAATCTTTTGATTCAATTTCTTTTATTGTTCCTCTTCAAACCCATCTGAAATGTAATTTAATTTAAATATTTTCAATCGTATAAATATATATATATATATATATATATATATATATTTTTTTTCAATAAAAATTTATATAATATATCATTTATGGAATCATAACTGTCATATTTTTTGACATAATAAAATTAAAAAATCATGAAATAAAAATTTTGGAGTGCTTATGCTTTTTCTCTTTACGGTTAATTCTTGTAAATCAAATTGAATGTAAACAAAAAATAATGGCAAATAATAAACAATGCTTAAAATTACAATTATATAGATCAATAAGAATGAAAGGTTGTTAAATTAGGTTATCTACGTTAGTTTACGATTTTAGTTAGACAAAGACATTAACCTAATAGTTGTGGTGTTTGTTTAACTGGGAGGATTCTAGAACGAGTCAAATCGAAAGTCGAAAAGAGTGCGTGCCGGACGAATCGGAGCCGTTTTCTCGTGAGATCGCGCACTTTCCATGTGGGTAAATAGTGACGCGGGTTGTTATCGGTGAGATCATGTTCGGCCATTGGACTGGTGTTCGTCACCACACCACAGCTGAACGTAAGCTGCACTTTTTGAGGTTATATTTTTTTCATGTTTTGTTAGCATTTGTCGTTGACTTGGCGTTTCAATAGACACTCACATTGTTTAGAAACCTTCATATTTTTTTAATTCAATGAATGGACTACGATTGAAGGTAATCATTGCATTGTTTTGTACACAAGTTTTTTTCTTTAAATTATATCATTTGTTGTCCTGTCACAAGTGTTCGAACAGATTTACAAAAGGTTGTTTTTGTGCCACCAAAATTAAGCGCAACATTGTATCAAATGTATCCATGTCTCGCATCACAGTAGAGGCATACATTATGTTATGCTCTTTTATACCTTTGTTTGGTTTATCAAATGTTTCGGTCACAGTTTCCTGGTTGAATAAAGTGCATATAATTGAAAAATGATTGTTTGATCTGTTTGTTGGGGGAGGGAGGGGGCGACCTCAAGAAAAGCTGACCCGAGGTCATGGATCGATGCATGCTGCTGAAGAAACAGCTTTTCCAATCTCTTCACTTTCGATGCACGATTTCTCAATGCGCGACAACGTCCTTCCCCTCGCTTGAATGCCAGTCGCGTGTACTTGCTTCTTGCTATATAAGGTACTTTGTGTCACAATTTATTTTTATTTTTCTCTAACGAATTCTAATAAATATATACCTGTAAATAATCGAAATTTGTTTTCCTCTCAACAAGTCTTTTTTCATTTTAAACATAAGCATTTTTAAATGTGAAAAATGATAGATCGAAATGAGGATGAAAAATGGTTTTCCATTTCCAAACACGTTTTCCTTGGTCGTGATTGATAAATAGTATTTAAATGGCTTGAATTGAGTCGTGCTGATTACCATGATGATTTTTAATATTTACTCTCAAGTTCTGCAAGTTTGGAGCGCTGCAAAATGATAGTCATTGTTTTCTGCTCTTTGTTTAGACAAAAGCTTCGAGTGAGAGTTGTTATCTTCACCTGTTGTGTTGATTTTCTTTGCTAATGTGCTTCTTGTAATTCACTCAAAGTTATGCCTAATGCTGTATCGTAATTTACATATATTAACAACCAGATTTGATCAGCTGAATAAAAGTGAGCTGCCAATCAATGTGCAGATATACAATTCAATACAAATTTCAAACAATGATATGTCTTTTTTTTCATATAAGATGATTCTTTTCAGAACACCACATATTGTTAAACAATTTAAATAAAAAAATGAATCTCGTAAATACAGAACTCTATAGTACTGAATGAACTCGCGAGCTAAATGTTTCCTATTACATACTGACACAAAACATTTAAATATGTGTTTTGATTACTTAATTTAAGTTAAAATAATTTATTTATTATTTTAATTTTTGTCATTTTTGTTCATTATATTGTGCATAGATGATGCTATTACGGTAAATTTACAATAAAAAATGTAACAAGACTTAAATATCCATGCAATAGATACATATGAATTTCTTGCAATATACTATGTAAGCAAGGTATAGATTCTGTTGAAAAACAACCGACACAAATAATTATTATGTTCGTGAAAAAATTGCTGTTCGTTTTTTATTAATTTCAATTTTATAAAATACTATTAAAATTCATTTAGATTAATGCGTTACAAAAAAATTTGAAGTTGGAGAAAAAATAAAGTTTGTGGTTAAATTTCAACTCTGTTTCTCGATCCTTTACCTATACCAATATGGTGTTCTGTGAGGCATACAAGATTGTAATCAATCACTACGAAAATATCTTCTATGGCACATGAAATTGTACTGCTTTATTGGCTTTCATGAATTCATCTCGAAATCAATACTTTTCCCATAAACAATAATAATTTTTAACACTAGGATGACTGAAATTTCAGACTTCTCAAAACAAAGAAAGGCAGTCGAAATGACTGCCAATGAAGAAATAAATTCTTTATTGTTACAAGAATATTAATTCTATGTCATGTGATTCAACATATTCTTCTTACAAAAAAATTTAAAAAAATATTGTTTATTAGTTAATAAAATTTACATTATCAATGAAAAATTATTTCAACACCACACGTTAATCATAAAAAGAAAATAAATAAATCGCTTTCATCACCTATTATCTTTTTTATACCATTTTTTAACAATATGATATATTTTTAATTGAAATAGTCAAAATGACTGCAATACGTTGTTCTATGTAGGCAATGAAAAATATTTTCTTTGGTTGAAAAAAATGAAAATAACAAAAATGAAAAAAAGAACGGTAAAAAATTAGAGACGTAAACTGAAACTTTTTTTACCCCGTTTTATAGCTCTAAAATTTGAGCTTATATTAGTACATTTTTATTTCTTGAATTAAAACTTAAAAATAAAGCTAATATAGCTCAAATTTTAACAGAAGTGTCTTGTAATGGGTTTATAGAATGTTACTACAAGCCCGTGATGTGAATTCCTAACGATTCCTAATACAAAAAAATTGATTAGGAATTATGAAACAGAAAATTCACAACAAAAATAGTAAATTATTATTTTAGAAATGTATTCAATTATAAATAAGGACAATTTTCTTTTTTTTTTTCAATCGATGTTTTTCATTACAATGACAGTTTTTTTTATTAACATTATTAAATTTGTTGAGTTTTGGAACTCGTGCCTCTAAACGCTTCTCGAGGCGCGTAGTCCTTCTCCTGAGCTGGCATCACAGTTGGAAGTTAAATATGAACGCTTTGAAAAGCAAAATTAAGATTTTTTTCAACTTTTGTTCTACACGCTAAACCCTCAACAGTTATGACTACTTAGGGGATAGATGACCTCGAGAACCACTGAGGCACAAGTTCAACTCTCAACATTAAACAACGTTTTTAAATAAACTGTGGTTAATATAAAAAGAAATTATATATATGTTGTTGTTGTTCTTCTTCTTCTCTAATGGCTAAAGAGCCGGAGTAGCCCCGCTCAGTACGCCACTTTCAGTAAATTGAATAGCATCAAAGGTAGATAAGGTAAAAGTTGGTTTTATCACTGAGAAAGTTAGCTGAAAGTACGTGTGTAAAAGTGTCAAATATAGAGTGCAAAGAAAACAAAGTTAGATGATGATTGAGTGTTTTTTCAGATAATTGGTGATGATGACCCATTCGGTGACCTGTCCATGAAAGGCGATGTCGTGGATGTCCCAGTTGGTTTTTTTGTTGATTTCCCAAAGTTTAATTTCCAGATTATATGCGTCAAGTCTTCTCAGAGGGCATTTAAAGAGGATGTGGTTCAAATCTTGTTAGAACATACATGCCCTGATCTGATCCTCGAAAAAGTATTGATAATCCGGCGGTTAAGTTATTGTTTGCGATCTTTGACATCCTTCCACCAAGGAGCTTAATTTTGTCTACCCTATCAAAGAAGTGTTTTCCCTCAATCCGAGATTCTTCCAACAAGACGATCTTAGAAGAGAATTTGGTTTCCTCCTTTATTTCCAAGTATGAATTGGACAGGTAGATTTTCTTCATGTATATGTGTTGGTGCTGATTGGCAACATATTTGGCAGCAGTATCCGCAAGGTCATTTCCCCAAATACCAGAGTGCCCAGGAACCCACAGCAGATGAATGCAAAAGCCAAGTTGGATTACATTAAAAATTCTGTTTTAGAATATATAACATCAGTTCTACATTACCTTTGTCATCCCGCCCCACCAGGGCAGACAGAACACTAAGCGAATCTGAACAAATCAAAGCTTTATTGTTCGTACCATCACAAATTTTATTTACCGCATCAATAATTGCAAGACATTCAGTTTGAAATACAGTGAAACTATCGTTAATTTTGGCTTTAAAGCACCAGTTTAAGTCAATGTGAATAACGGCATAACCCGTGTTGCCAAGGACTCGAGAAGGCTCCCTAACTTTTTAGATCCATCTGTGAAAAAAATTGAAAATCCATCATAATGTTCTCTGATTAGGTCATTCAAAGCTATATTAGGAGAGCGGGCTTTTCTAATGATAAAGCCAGAGAAAATATCAATAAACTTAGAACAATTAAAAAACGGGTTTGATAATGAAAAAATAATGAGCCAGGAAAGTTAGAATCGGTTTTGTTTGCAAAAATTCATCAAATAAAGTGTTTTCGAAATTTAAATCTGGATTTAGCTCCAATTGATCTTAACTTTTCAAAAAACTAGAATATAAAGAATTTGAACTATAAGTATAAGATTTTACAAAAAGTTTTTTCTTTAGCCAAGATCTTCTACAACCAAGAGGTTGTTCACCAGTAATTCCCAAAATGACATTAGTGGGAGTGGTAGGCATAAGACCCGCTACAACTATAAGTTATTGTTGTTGGATCGGCGTATTGGAGCCGATCCAACAAAGTGATATTGGACTTGATCAATGTGGTGTAAAAATGCGCACCCCAATCCAAATTGGACCGAACGATGCCCTTGTATACCGCAAGAAGATCTGAGGGATGTAAACCATGTCTATTTCCTGCAAGGGCTTTTAAAGCATTAAGGGCTAATAAACATTTATCTTTAATATGTCTGATATGTGCATTCCAAGTAACCTTAAAGTCTATAAGGAAACCTAAATATTTAAATACTTTGACAAGTTCAATTTCTGTATTTTTTAATTTAAAAGATAAATTTTTCTTTTTATTAAGGGCATATTTGCTTTTAGTAGAAAAAATCATACTTTTAGATTTGGAAGGAGAAAGTTTGAGCAAAATGTTATCAAAAAAGGAAGCTAGGTTTTGTAAAGCTAAATTGAGTACACGAAAAATTTGTGTAATATCGTTAGAAGTGAAAAAATGCTATATCATCAGCATCTACACTCCTCACAACAATTAAGGGAACACTTAAATTTTTTCAAATTTATGTCAATCTTCAAATTAAGATAACTTTGACCAATTTCATCAAAAAAAAAAAAAAAAAAAAAAA
>JAQQRF010000925.1:0-27557 GCA_030523145.1 Trissolcus brochymenae
TCAGAAAAGGGATCCAAATACTAGAAGGAACATTTGAATGTCAGCGCAGTGTTTCTTCGATGAGTACCATACAAAGCTGTCTTTCCTGGATTCCTACTGGCAGAGTATTATACTCTGTCGCATGTAGTCTGGGTTAGATTAGTCTTTGGCGTGGTTTCCCCTTGTTCGCTTCTATAAGCGTCAAGGTTTGACGTCAATTACATCGTAACCCCTCCATTGGCACGCTCGATTGTCGGGGGGTTGACGATAGCGAAACGAGTAATATGGTCTCGTCGGGTCGCCTTCAAGTGGCTCCCCGCGTGAATTTATCACTAGGTGAGAAACGACCAAGTACCCTGTGCGCCCGTAAAGCGCACTAAGCAATCGGATTTTTCCATTCTTTAGTACTGAGGTCTGTTGTTAGTAGCGAACGAAAACTATGGACCTAGGTGTGTTGAATTAAATCTACGGAGCAACGCTTGTTGCTGACGATTTGATTTAGTATCAACACCCGCTATTTACATTAATTATTTAGAACTTTGGTTATTTATATATGGTCATCCTGAAAAAACTCGAGTAAATTAAGGAAGGTCAGTTTTCAGAAATTCCGAGCCAAATAAGCCCTGCCACGTTACAGTCTTTACGGTTCCTTTCTCTCAAATGAACTAGCTCAATTCGCGTGTTGTGTTCGTTCCTTTCCTTTGTACCGTGTTCTGGCCCTTCAGGCCGAACCCGCTTGTGCTATTCTCCCGCTCTTTTTCACTCGCTAATAGTTGTAAGTTTTCTTGTTTACGGCACTAGGCCTATTTTATTTTTGACAGGCCTATGATTTTTGTTGTTATATAAGTGTTTCTTTTCTTTTCTTTTGCCTTGTCCCCGACCTTGTTAGGTCGCTTGCCTTGCTAGCGAAGTAGCTTGCAAGCCACGGATAGAGTCTCGTGTTCATATCGAAGGATGTCGTGTTTTACTGATCAGGGAGATCTGAATTCACGCCTGATCTGTTTTGTGCTGCAAAAAAAAATAGTGTGAGTAATGGTAAAGAATTCACCACTACCTTATTGATTCTTCGAAAAAAATGTTAAAAGATTACCCAATAGTTTTGATCAACTCTATTCAAAAGCAGAATGAATACTTAATAGACAAATCAACATCTTTGCCGACAATTCGACCTGGACACAAGTATAAAGCAAAAAAAATTTTTTAATTATAATGATGCTATTGTGATAAGTGCATTATATTTTTTCTTCAACTATAAAATTGTGAGAACTTATCTAAGAACCTTCTGCACTTCTTTGAACGAGGAAAATCTGTTGCACGAAACCTTCTAAAAAGCATGCGTGGTAAATAGTTATTCAGTTCTTGCAATTAATAAATGTTTTTACCGGAACAAACATTAGAAAAGTTGATTCATAACTCCATGATAATAATAAGTTGCAATTTAGAAACGGCAAAATCAAAATGAATAAACGAGATAATTTTATCTTCATTGTAACAGATTGCTGTTTTTATTCAATCAAAAATAAATTTAAATTTTCAACCGCCCCTTTGCCACCGACTAGAAACTAAACAAAACTTACGGTCAGGATCGCCAGGCAACTTTCACCAACAAAATACTTTAACAACGTCGATACTGGCCTAATCCCGTGAAGCGGAACAATATCTTTAATCAAAATTTACCGGGAAGGGAACATACCAAAAAAAGCGGAAGCAATGTCAAACAAAAGAATTACCAATACATTTATGCATTTACCAATCACAACAATAATTTTCTCAAACAAAACATTTCTATAACAAAAAAAAACAATTTATTTCTCGCACCCTAGGAGCGACTTAGGACTTTAGTGGCTCACCTATCAATATCTCATATTTTACGTAATAAGTCCCGTATAGAAACACAAAGCTTTATTTCGTACAACAAGATTACCCAACACAACTTAAAGCAGCAAAATTTAATTTCCGTACGATATACCTGACCATGGGTACACAGCAATAGGGGCCGGTACTGAATTTCCAGCGATGTCTCGATGCCACAGATTTTGGCTAACGATACTCTCGGCCAAGAAAGGCCATTCCAAGGTCATAAGTCGCTGCCAGTCTCGTGCTTGTATATAGATGTCAGAGTTGCAAGGTAGTGGCAATTCATCTCGGAAGTCTCGAACGGCTGCTTGGCTAGCTTGTTATAAAAAGAGGAGAGAGGGGCAGGTGTATCCAGCAAGGCTGAGCCGGTGTTCTCTCCAAGTCGCCCCAGTACTAGTTAGGTTGTCCTCCTTTGTATCTCGATCTCCCGTGATCCTGAATTCCACTTGTACAAAGAAAATAGGAAGACAACAACAAACCAACTTCTCGTACCTTCTCGTTCCTAATCAAAATCTCATACACCTTTAGTAATCAAAAACGCGGAACTTATATATAAACTCCACACTTCAACCTTACAAAACAAATAAAAGCATCATTTACCGCCGAGACAAGAAAAGTAAATTTTCTTGAAAATTTAAAATTAAAAAATAATTTTTTAAATATAAAATAACAGTAAAATTTATTGAAATTATTCAATACTGATCATTTATTTCAGCTGATAATTTAACTGATCGAGTAAATGATCGTTAAACAAAAATTAAATTTCGAATAAGCAGGAACTTTGTTTGATCAAATTTATCAAAAAATATATCAGTATAATAACGTTACAAAATTGCTTTTAGGAATGCATACATTTTGCCTTATTGGCTATTAATTCGATAGGATCTTCTGATGACGTTCCTTATTCGATAATCAGAGACATCTAGTGTTTAAAAATAAAATGATTTCAAAAAATAATATTTTGTCTCAGAAATCAGACTCTAAAGACAAAGAAATTCCATCTCTCAAAATTGTAAGACGAATAAATAATACTTATAATATTATAAAGATTTTAGCCAAGAGCGTTCAGCTAGTTAATTAAAAAAATTATAACATCAATATCATAGAGCTATTATTGTTTAACATATGTTAATTAGTATGAAAATATTTAACTTTTGGATTTTACAATTATAAATTTTTGCAATAAATCGACTATCTCTATATATAGTAGATGCGTTAATTGTAATATTTCAACCAATATACAAGTAAAAAAAAATAATTTAATCACAAGCCGGATAAACGCTTGACTAGTCATTTTATATTTCACGCAAACAAAACCAAATTACAACACATCTATTATGTGCAATGATAATTGTAACATAATTAATAAACTCTTATGTCTAGAATTATTTCAATGATGTTATTTAGAATTCTAATTATGTTGTAAAAATACTTATTTTAGTAGTGCATTTTTTCAAACAACTAAGAGGATAGTATCCTTAACAATAAAATGTCTTTAAATTTATACTAACTCTAGTTCATTGTTTTTATTAAATAATTTAAAGTATAATTTTTAATCCTCTTCTTGACAGTATATTTTAGGTGTACTTGTTGATAATGATGACATTAGTAAAATGGCTTGTAGGGAGAAAGCTTATCTCTCTATAATGCAAAAATGCACTGAAAAATCTACATTTTGCGAGAGTGTATGCATTTTTATATTATATTTTTATATTATATTATAATTATGAGTTTAATAGACCGTTTGCTGCCAAAGATGTTTGATTTAACTACTTTAACGTACTCAATTAAAAATTTTCATTTATGTACAGTTACATTATTTATTGAATCATTTTAATGAATGAGTTATCATGACAAATATCCTAAGCTTTGGAAAAAGAATTTGAATTATAACGAACCCTTTTTTGGTGATTGAATGTACCATAAAACAATTTTCGTAAAAATTTCAATATTCAATTTTGATCATCCAAGATCAGTTATTTTCACCAGAGTTTCTTAATTTTAAATTTTAGATTTTCGAAAGTTTCAAAAACTATTTTTGGATGCAAATTGGTTGTTATAATTTTGCTTGAAATGCGTTAATATTATTGTAAGAATTCTATCGTAGAAATCTGAATGAATTCTTCTTATTGTATTTCTAAATTTAATTACCATAAAACAATGTTTTTTTAAATGACTGTAAGAAATTAATTACTATAAGTAATTTTAGATAGTAAATGACATTATGAATTTCTCATCATGAGTTAGGTAATGAAGTTCTAAAGATACTGATGAAATGAATCCTGGAGAAATTGATTTTAAGTCGGCACGAAATGCTTACCAAATTTTTCTCCCACGGAGAACTTGCTACATCTACGCTTTCAAAAAAATCTTCAAACGTTTAAGAAAATTCTGGAACTATTAAAAAACCACTGGACCCATTAAAAGTTGATGAATCAAGAGTGAATAACTTAAAAATGTATAAGATAAATAATTTCGAATTATTTGATGAAAGTAATTTCTAATTTTTACAACCAATTATACGTTTAAGTGTCGGCAAAACAACCGTACTTTTCCTTTATTAAATAATCATGATTCACAGTGAATTTCGAATATTATTCTACCTTCAGAGTTTTAGTAGTTAAGAATAATCATCGCTTAGAATTAAGGAATCTAATTATATAAGTCTGACTTTTATTGAGATAAGAATGGATTTATTATTTCCATTAGGGATTAAATTGACTTCATTTCTCTTGAGTAGAAATATTATATAAATTCTTTTATATTTTTTTGATAATTAATAATAAATCGAAAAATTCACTCGCATCACTTTTGTGAACTAATTCAATCAAAATAACTTCATATTCACAAGTATACACGATTACACATATATTTTGTCAGTTATCCTCAGGTCAGTACATCTGACTTCCGTACTTGTTCTAGCTTTGTAAAAAAATGGTAAGGATTAAACATTGTAAATTTTCAAATTAATTATTTTCATTTTATGTTCTAGAACTACTTGAAGCAAAGTTCAGAAGAGAATACAATGTAAAGGAACTGCTTACCGCTATCAGGAAAAAATTAAACAATGCAGCAAAGAAAGACAGAATAATAATAATAATAATAATAATAATAATATAATGTATAAGTGTTTTATTAGATTTATATAAATCTAATAATTCAGCATATGTTCGAACTAGTGACGAATTATTTTTTGTGGAAATTTGGTATTTTAACAAGTGTAAAAAGAGAATAAATGATAAAAATTTATTATTTTAATTTTTCGAATTTCAATATATTAGGGGAGATGCTTAAGCCTAGAGACGGCTGGGCCTAGAGAAACTGTAAATTAAAAAAAAAACAACAAATAATTAAATAATAATATTCCCACTCATAATTTGTAACATGATTTCTGATTCCTATCTACCAAATTTTTATTGATTTTCAGCGAACAAGATGGTTTTTAATAAAAAAAAAATTGTTTTTGACGTTTGAAATATACTTTTGTTAAAGTCGTTAAACTGAGTAGAATTTTGTGAATGTTCGATAAAAATCAATGATATAATGGGTAACTGAAAGTATATGTATTGATTACTACATATGCCAACAACTAAATTAAAATTATTAAACAATTTAAAGTTATAGCAATATATGTAAAAAAAAACACATGTTTGTGCCTAGAGTCAGCCCTTGTTCGTGTGCCTAGAGACGCAAACAACCGTCTAGCGCCACATTGCGCTACGAGCGCACGTGATTTGCGGGTTATTATTAAGTTGTTGTTGCCGATGCAAACTTACAACGAGTTGCTAAATTAAAAGTGAGTTACATTTGTTTGTGTATAATTATATTCCATATTTCATTTTCAATAATTAAAAACGTTATATATCTCCCTATATTAAAAAAAATTGTCGCCGCTGCGTCCGATTTGAGAGGGGACATTTTTTTGGACAATGTTTTGTCCAAATTTGGAGAAATGATCTGACCAAATAATCTGGACAATGTTATTATTTATTCATTATTATTATTATATATCTTCCTATAGTAAAAAAATTATCGGTGAAATTACACGGGTGAATTACACGGTTAAATAACGCATGTCAATGACACGGGTAAATTACATGGATGAATTACACAAGTTAATTAAACCAAAAAAATTACACATTACATAATTATACGCGTGGATTAAACAGAGGTGAATTACACGGGGAAAAAAACAGGTAAATTACACAGGTAAATTACACGGGTAAATGTAACAGGTAAATTAAACGGGAAAAACACACGGGTAAACTACACGGATGAATTACACAGGTAAATTCAATAGGTAAACTACACGGGTAAATTATATAGGTAAATTACACAGGTAAAGTACACGGATGAATTACACAGGTAAATTCAATAGGTAAACTACACGGGTAAATTATATAGGTAAATTACACAGGTAAAGTACAATTTTCACCGAAGAATTACACAATCAATTAACACGGGTAAAATACACTGGTGAATTCATAAATAAATAGCACCGATAAATTACTCAGTTAAATTACACGGGTCAATTAAATCGGTCAATTACACGGATTAATTACATGTGTAAATTTAACGGGTAAATTGCGCGAGTAATTTACACAGGTAAATTTAATAGGTGAATTACATTGCTAACAAATCAAATTTCAAATTTTTAATGCTAATTGAGTAAATTTGAGTAAAAACAGACTTAAGCTTTTCAAACAGAAACAGATTATTTCATCATATTTTGTTTTACTTTTTTTATAAAAAATTCTTATCTGCAAAGCGAGGATGGCGCGCGCAGCGCGCAGGGAGGGCAGCCCCCTAGTATAATAACAAAAATGAACGCTTTGCGACAAAAATATGTAACCTGTCGCCATAGTTAGGTTATCAGAATTATTACAGATCACATTGATTTTTTGTAGGTAAAAATGGAAGTAAAGTAAAAAAAAACAACACGAAAATCGTATATCTCGAATTTAATCAAAAGAGCTGTTCTGACCGTTGTGAACGACAAACGGCAATTTATTAGACAGACAGCTGCAGACTTAGATATCGATAAGTCGGTTCTAAATTGATACGTCCAAAAATACGAAAAGGTTGATCCCGAAGATAAGGATCAAGTACAACTTGTACCTCGCTATAACACTAAATAAGTGTCTTCGAAAGTGCAAGAAGAAAGTATAAAAAACTTCGTAATTCAGGCATCTAAAATGCACTACGGATTGACCAGAAAGCAGTTGATGTCATTGTCATTTCTGTGGCGAACAACATCAACATTCTATCATCTTGTTCCGAACACTGCAGTGCTGGGAAAAAGGTGGTTGCGCTATTTCTTCATAAGGAATCCAGATTTGTCCGTTCGAAAGCCAGAAGCTACTAGTTTGTCTCGAAGCACATCATTCAACAAACACAATGTAAAGACATTTTTCGACAACTTGGCAATTCCACAGGCGCAGCTTGGTGATAACCTATGTGCGGCATCTATTTACAACTTGGATGAAACTGCTATCACAACGGTTCACTGTCCACCAAAAGTTGTCGCACACAAGGCCAACAAACAAGTTGGCCAGATCACATCCGGTGAACGAGGAACCCTGGTGACAGCTTGTTGCATCGTTTTTGCTAGTGGAAACACTGTTCCACCGTACTTGATATTTCGAAGAGTGAAATTCCACGATCGCATGCTAGACGGTGACCCGGAGGTTAGAATATGATTTTTCAGTTCATGAAATTCACTTGCAAAACAAACTCACTTGTCAAATTTTCTTTTTATGTGCAGGATCTGTAGGTAACGCAAACCCAACTGGGTGGATGACAAGTGCTTTATTTAAAGAAGTCATACGGCATTTCCAAAATCATGTGCAAGCCACGCCAGAGCGTAAAGTTCTTCTCATTATGGATAATCATGAATCGCATGTTTCAGTTCCGGTCTTAGAATTTTTCAAAAAGAATGGAATCATACTGCTGACGCTCGTTCCACACACTTCAAACAAAATGCAACCCCTCGATCTAACTGTTTACAAATCTCTAAAATCATTTTACAATCAGTGTTGCGACAACTGGATGCTATCTAATCTAAGTTATTTGGTTTTCAAAACTCGATGCCTTTGGAATTTTGTCATGGTTATCAATGTCATGTTTGTCATGTTTTTTTATCATAGGCAAAACAATAACGATTTATGAAATTACTAAACTATTTTGTGACGCTTACGAATTGGCTTTTTTACCGAGGAACATAAAAAAAGGGTTTGAAAAAAGTGGGATCTGGCCGTACAATTCTCTTATTTTCTCGAGGGAAGATTTTCTTTGTTCAGCAGTGACAAATCATCCTGCTCCTGAACCGAATGGTCAAATTGAGGGCCAAGAAAAGCAGCCGAATCTGCTAGCTGAGCGCGTCGAGAAACCAAACTGTAACCAAACTGTAGAAGTTCCGCCGGAACAGTCGCCTGATCAGCTGCTGAACAACTATGCTCCGATCGAACCTCAAAACAGCGCGTCGATGGTGACGCCCTCTAAAATCAGGCCGTTTCTTGTTGCAGAGTCTCGAAAAACAACGTCGAGAAAGAAGAAAGGAAGTACTATATTGACTCTCACACCTGTCAAATACATGATCTGCAAGGAAATGAATAATAAAAAGGCAACAAAAGATGCTGCTTTGGAAGTCAAAAAAAAAACGAGAAGAAAAAAAAGCTCTTAAAACTGCGCAAATGTTTAGTGTAGGAACTGTTGAGAAACTAAAGAGAGGACGAAAAAGCCAACAGAAAATGACGGAAGCAGAGAAACAACCCAAGAAAAAACGAGGGAGACCAACACAACGAAAGGGCGATGAACTGGGTACAGAAACAATCATCGAATCACCAAAGTCAAATAAAGTGCCTCAAAAACCGAACAGAGAAAGAAAAAGAAAAATTCTGGAAAGTGATGACGAAGAATAATTAAGTTAGTTGTAAAAAACTGCAAATGTTTTGCAAAAAATTGTTGATCGATCGAAATGTGTTTATTTTCAAATTATATTTTTTATTTGTTTGATTGTGAATCAAAATGTTTTATTTGTTCGTTAAGACAGAATGCACATTAATTCAATTCAATAAATTAGTTAAATATCATTTTAATTTTTTGTACTTTTGTACTGACATTTTGTACTTTTTTTATCAATTTTTTTTTAATAACACTATACAAAAAATTATATTGAAAAAAATTTAATTGTGTAGCAAAATAGTTAAATTTTATTGTCTAATTTATTCAAATAATGAAACATGTTTTTTCTTGTTAAAAAAATTAGTTAGTGAAAAGTGTCTCTAGGCATGAACCTCTCCCCTATATTCGAATTTTTATTGCATTTTTCATTCATAAAGAAAAGGATTTTCCGAACCAACAAACTAGTTTCTGAAATAACTAAATCATCGTTGAAATTTATTATAATTAATTAAATTTACATACACTCTGCACGAAAATTAGCGCCCCCCTAAAATTTTCTGAAAAATGAAGTATTTTTGAACACTGATAATTTTCAGTCAATTTTTTTTTTTTTTTAATAAAGCTGGAAGTTTTAACTTCAATATTTTGACAAAAGAAAGGTTTTTTAACTAAAAGTTATCGCTGTTTAAGAATTGGTTATATTCTTGAAAATTCTAGGGGGGCGCTAATTTTTGTGCGGAGTATATAATACCATTAAACTAACTTGAATTTGTCAATCATGCTAACATAATTAAAAGTATGTAAGTTTATGAATTTTAATTACTTCACGTAAAGACATAAACTACAACGATGCAAAAGGCTAAACTTTACGATGAGGTTAGATGTAGCTGAAAAAGACATATAATTATACATTTGAAAAATTACGATGAATCAATCGTTTATAAACAATTGCGTTTATTATATCATCAAAAATAAGATATGAAAAAAAATTTATTTCTGCATGTAGCGTGATTACATGTCTTGTGGCGGTGCACGTCGTGAATTTCGGGCATTACTTTGTGAACTATCTCCCAAAATACCATCTTTCACGTTGTTTTACATGGCACAATTCACCTTCTAATTTTGGCAGAAGAAAATAGGTAGACATTTTCAATCATAATTAATGAACCTGAATAATCCTATATATTTAAACATATAAAAAATATTGAGAATAAGAAAATTAAAAAAATACAATTTATGTATATTTTTACACATAAAAATACAAGAGAAAGTAAATAAATTATTCAAAGTACGCAATATCTAATTAACTCAATAGTTTGTAACAATAAATGTAGAATATTGTTCAAATAAACGTGATTTTAAAAAAGTTTATTTTCATAAAAGTTTTAAAAACTCAACTTAAATCGTACCTAAGAAATACGAGAACATACTAAAAATGTTACATCAGTTTAATAATGATGAAAATGAAGTTGCCAGAATATATATTGATACATCTAAAAATCGAGAACGAAAACCGAAACTTGTCAATTTCATTCGACTAGCTACTAGATTTGAAAACAGGGGCTGCGTTGAAGTTCTTTAAACTTTTGTAAATGATATACTTTAAATATTTTCATACATATTTCTATTTTTTAATTATGAATTTAATTTTTATTTGCGTTTTACGAAAAAGTAAACAAGAATACGTGCAAAGTTTCTTTCCATATAATGCGTCTCTGAAGTCAGTACTTTCCCCAACACTCAAATATTGAGCAATGAATCAAGATCGAAACTTATATAACTTCTCATATTGGAAAAATGTAATACCATGTATAATACATAATACCATTATAAATACAAGATCTTTTCATAAAAATTTATTGATTGCTGTCAAAATCTATCATTTTTTACCAGCTGTAATTTCTTGGTTTGCACGGGTTCATATGATATAGGTCACTAAAATTGTTTCGAATTACTACTTCATGATAGAAGATCATTCACCACTGTTTTTATTTAATAATAATAGTTTTAATTGGTTATTGTTTAGGTAAAAAATTCTTTCTCAAACGTTTTTTCAAGGTTAATTGAGCAAATGTTGAAAGACCGAAGTCTTCTTACACTGATGAAATTAAAATTGTTGTCAATAAACAAGTCACCGAACATCTACAGACAAATATAAGACAAATTGCAAAAAAAATCAACAATACCTACTATTGTGTACAAAAATCTTTTAGCATTGAAAAGTACCACATCAAACAAGTACCGCAATCAAAAATATAACTTTGCTAGTTAAACTGTATCGAATTCAATAATTTTCTCGATACTTTTCAGTTATAAAGAAATAACTTCAAGCACTTGCCGCTTTACTGCATCCGGCCCTTGAATTGTAGGCCCAGAAAAATTGCCCGATATTGTGAGAGGTGATAAGTTTCTAGATTTCTTTCAACACAACCTGGACTATTCAATGACGGATTGCGGATTAGAAGACATCAATATCTTATTTAAGACAGGACTCCAGTTCATTTTGCACGTCAAGTTAGAGACGAACTAGATCAAATGTTTTCTGAAAGATAGATAGGGCGGGGAGGGCCTCAAGCATGGCCTCCGCTTTCACCACATTCACATACAATGAGTTTTATGTCCTGGAACGGTCAAATATTGAAAATATGTATCTGATATATAAATTATGGAAAATTGAAGTACGGAAAATAACGTAAAATTTATGTAAAATCAAAAGAACACGTATCTAATATTTGTTTAATTCTAATCAACAATACCAAACTGGACCCCCCCACCTCCGCTAAAAACTAGATAAGTAGTTACAAAGAAACAAAGAGGAGAGAAAAAGAAGGAGAGTGAGAGATTATTACGAAAATCTGACTCTGGAATATAAATTGAGGATACTTATATCAAAATGTTAAAGTTACCCTTCACCGCACTTGTAGGAATTTGAACATTCCGCGTCATTGGTTTGTTCTTCAAAAAATATTTATTACGTGTTCTCCTATTTTTTTTCGATGCAAGAAATGAAAATCTGCAATAAAAAAAAGAGGATCCCATTCAAGAATATAATGTGGCCCTCTGTCCCACCCTCAGGGAGTGGGGGTGGGGGATCGAGTTTAGTATCGTTAATTAGCTCTTCAAAAAATATTAATGATTAGAGGATTTTTATCAATGATTATTAATGGTTTTCTTGATTTTAAATACACTTCGCACAAAAATTAGCGCCCCCCCTGAAATTTTCTAAAAAATGAATTACTTCTAAACATCGATTATATTCAGTCAAAAGATCTTTTTTCTTTAACTTTAATATTCTGGTAAAAGAAAGGTTTTTTGATTCAAAGTTATCGCTGTTTAAGAATTCTTTATATTTTCGAAAATTTTAGGTGGGGGGCGCTAATTTTTGTGCGGAGTATAAATTTCTCAAGATATTTAACCATTCCAGGACATAAGACCCTGTATATCGATTTTGAAACTTGGTGAAACGATATTTAAAATGTACTTGAATCAACACAGGTTACAAATGCCTTCTTAAATTAGTCAAATCAATAGATATTTTATGTACAGATTTAATATTGTTCCAAAAAGTGGCACATCAAAAAAGATTAATTGATTGACAGGATTAATAAGTAGAATAAACCTTAAAATAAATCACTTATTTGAATAATGATTTACTGGGTTATTTAATTGATCACTCAATAATCGACTCAGTGGATTACTGGACTACTCAAATATCCGATGGATAATTATTATCCAATTATTGAACCACTAGATCATTAAATAGACCAATGAATCATTGAACCACTAGATCATTAAACAGACCAATGAATCATTTAACAACTAGATCATTCGATAGATCATTGCATCATTAAACTACTAACTCATTCGACAGATCATTAGATCGTTGAATCATTAGATCATTCGATGGATCATTGGATCATTGAACCATTAGATCGTTCGATAGATCATTGCATCATTCATGCACGAAGAGACGGATTAGGGTGATGCATGGGGATGTATTAATCTGGTTTAATTATAATAATTAAACCAAAGGTATCAACGGTTTTCTGTTACTGGAGCTGAGTATGAGAGATTATGGACAATTAGGACTAATATCAAGGACAAGGAAGGAATTAAAATGACCGCACTGGTGTAATTTGCATACTTCCTACATGATGAGTTTGCACCCTCTAACATTGTAGAGAAAGTGGTCAGGTACAGCAAAAGGGAAAACCTGGGACTTGTGGTCGGGTGTGATTCTAACTCACACTGTGAGAAGTGGGGTTCGACCGACAACAACGTTAGGGGAAACAGCTGCTAAAATTTCTGTCAGAGTTAGTGACAAACTATCCTTATTGGACCACAGGACTATTATATTTAGGCTAAAAATGGCCAAACTGAATGCAACCAAGAACAGGAATCTCAGGAACATTAGCTTGGACAGATATAAGAAGGAGCTTCGACAGATATGAGAGCTCCTCAAAGGTAGACATGGCTTAGAAAGAGACCTAGACTTGACGGTACAACAGCTAGGTGGAAGTATGACCAAAGCATACAAAAATAATTGCCAACCAAAGGCAGTTAGATGTACTAAATCGGCCTCCTGATAGAACGGATTTCTAGAAAAGCTAAGGAAGATGGTGAGGAAAGCCTTTAATGAGGCAAGAAGGAAGACTATCCAGGAGAAATAAGATGAATATAAAAAATCCCAACGAAACTTAAAGATGGAGGTTAGAGAATCCAAAAGGAATGCCTGGAAACCGATTAACATACTCAAGCAAGGAAGATTTTTCACGGTGGGTTACACGGACGACATTGCCCTCCTAAGGAATATAAAGAAGTGCTACCTAATAGCTTGCATCGAGAATGATCAAGGTGTGGCGTCAGACATGATCTCTGGCGGTGAATCCAATGAAAACAGAGATTGTGATTTTCACAAGAAAATATAAACTGAAGCAACTTGAAGAAATTAACTTCTATGGGCGATCACTACCGTGCTCAGAAGGAGTTAAATATCTAGGGTATACCTAAATAAAAAAACTAAAAATGGAACACTCATTTACAGAGACAGTGCAACAAGGCACTGAATATATACATAAGGCGTAGGGGAACAATCAGGCGAGAATTATTAGATCTTAGACCTAAGAATATGATCTGGCTCTATCAGACTTTATTACTACTAATATTAACTTATGCCTCATTGCCATGGTGGAAGGCAACGGAAAGTGTCACTTTGAGGAAATGCCTCGAACATGTTCAGGCGATTTCCATCAGGGGATCACTAGGCGTGAGAAGAAGTACCCACTGTGGCCATGACCAGGCTATTAGAACTCACGAGCCGGAACCAGGAGGTCGAGAGGCAGGTGGCCAGATAGGCCATCAGATTAAGGTGTGACGGGAAGTGGAAAAGTAGGAACCGAGGTCATGCAGAAATCGAGAGAAGAGTCCTCCAATGCATAAACATAGAATCGCTAAGAGATACATGTTCGGGAACAAATATAACGTTGTAATACCGACGAGGAACGAATTAAGTGAGAACCTAGTAAGTGGGGGCGGCACGGTCTGTTATACAGACGGATGTATAACGCTTGCTGGCATAGAGCTGAGAATCTGTGCACTTAAGGTGGGAGATAAATTCTCATACACACTGACGGAACACAACACTATATTTCAAGCGAAGTTGACAGCTGTTGGGTTATGTGCACATGAGCTGCTCAGGAGAGGAGTTTCCCGACAGAGAATTACGATCTGCACGGACAATATGGCAACTGTCCTACCACTCGACCATCGTCCCACGATGTCCCTTAATTTGCATAGAATCAATTGCAGGGTTAACTTCAGTTAATCTCGAACACACTACACTTGTTACATCTAGCATTCATGTTCGAACAACCCAAATCTCGCACAGAGATGCGGGCAAAACGGAAGTGGAGTCAATGTTCCTAACACCCCTCACAAGTCAACAAGGTAATATGGAAAGTTTTTAAAAGACTTATTCGTCTTGTTGTATAGTAGCAGTTAGGCCATCGTCCTACGATGACTTCTAACTTGCATAGAATTAATTACACCTCCTTATATTTGATTTAGTACCAACTCCCACTGTCCTACCACTCGGAAATAAGGACGCACGATCTTTCTTGGTATGTAGGGTTGCTGGAACACTCAACATACTGGCCATCGTAAACAGTGTCACCATTGCATGGTTACCAAGCCACTCAGGCTATGAAGGCCACGAGAGAGCCCATGCATATGCAACTATAGGAGCATCGGTGCAAGGGATTTTATACCCCGATATAAATGTGTCTTACCAGCATGGAATTAATATTATTGAGAAATGGCAGGTAATATTCTCAGATAATGAAATGAGACGACAAACTTTAGACGAGTAAAAAAAATCTTGAGCATCTTGGGTACGACGCGGCTAAGTGGTTTGATCAATCTGAACAGATCACAGACTAGACTGGCGGTGGGATTCATCACGAGTCTTTGTGATCTGAGCTGTTATCACAACAAACGGGACATGGCAATTAGTCACCTCTGGAGGTAGTGCTGTAAACTGACGGTTTCCGTAGAGGGACTGATCGAACGTGTTAAAACAATCGATCGTCTTAAAACAGTCTCAGGAATTGGCGTTCCTACGGATCTCGAGCCGGGTGGTGTAGGTGGGCCCCCTTGACGTTGGTCGGAAGTATGAATTAGTTTCACTGGGCAACTAATGTATGATTATAATTATCCAAAAGTGGCTTATGTCAAAAACACACCAGTGTCAGAAAAGGGATCCAAATACTAGAAGGAACATTTGAACGTCAACGCAGTGTTTCTTCGATGAGTACCATAAAAAGCTGTCTTTCCTGGATTCCTACTGGCAGAGTATTATACTTTGTCGTATGGGGTCTGGGCTAGATTAGTCATTGGCGAGGTTTCCCCTGGTCGCTTTTATAGCGTCTAGGTATAGACGTCAATTACATCGTACCCCCTCGATTGGCGCGTCTGTCAGGGGGTTGACGATAGCGAGACGAGTAATATGGTCTCGTCGGGTCGCCTTCAAGTGGCTCTCCGCATGAGTTTATCACTAGGTAAAAACGACCAAGTACCCTGTGTGCTCGTAAAGCGCACTAAGCAATCGGATTTTTCCATTCTTTAGTACTGAGGTCTGTTGTTAATAGCGAACAAAGTCTGGAACGTTACATAATATCTTGATGGGAGAAAGCAATATAGGTCAAACTATGGACCTAGGTGTGTCGAATCAAATCTACGGAGCGATGCTTGTTGCTGACGATTTGATTTAGTACCAACACCCGCTGTAGACTGAAGGAAACTCCGTTCCACATCTTCGGAATCTGCCCGGTGTTGGAAGCCGCAAGGTGAAAACTGTTAATGGATTTTTTTCTGTGTTTCTTCAAGAAAATTTTCTAGAGAGGGACAACAAAATTTTTGTTTGTTAACTTCCTTCTTAGTTAAGTTCGCTTTTACTCGCGAACAAAACTTTTTAAACTTGATGAATTTTGTAGAGTTTCATTTAACGTAGCCTGTATATTTCGAGAAATTTTTATGAATAATCCAATTTATAATGATATATTTAATCAATATTATTGATAATTAAATAAATTAGTCAAGAATTGACCTAGAGGTTGACACCATCGTGCATTAGCGGAGGCATAGGCGCGCTCGCCGTCTGCTTAAGTTGCGTGGTTCATGCCTGTATGTCAAAAAAAGTAGATGGCGAGCGCGATTTCACTCACTCGCTGCTACGAGACCTCTCGGGCAACTCTCCTCCCTCTCCCCTAAAAGGACATATGCCCAGCGCTACCGTATGTTATATTAAACCCTTTTTTCTATATAACGATATCAAGTCAATTCTTGACACTATTAATTAAAAGTAAATCAATCATGTGTGGCATTATTTTTTGTGAGCAGTTTTTTCTCCCTCCCAATCTTTCGAGTCTATTGATCCCAGTAATGTCCTAGAATTATAATGTTTCTTTCAAGATCACTAAAAGTTTTACATTTATTCTAATTAATGCTACATTAGTAGTAAAAATTATTATTTTTTGAATCAGACTTCCAAACTGTTTTTTGAAAATAGTTTCAACAGATTGTCAAACAGTTTTATGTGAATGGTATAACTTTTTTTTCTGTCTGAGAAGTCGGATGAAGAAGTCATTGAGAAAATAAAATGAACCGAAATTTAGGAACATTGAACGTTATAAACTTGGAATATTATTTGAGCTGAAAAATATGTGCACAAAATTATATTTTACAAAAAGTAGTTGATGCTAGGTGATCGTATTTACAGTAAAATATATTCACTCGTATTTAACATGTACTTAAGTAAGATAATTAAAAAAATTCGCAAAAAAAACGCAGAGCCGTAAAATTTCCTCATATTGACTAAACAAATAATAACATAAGTATTATGTTTCGTCGGAAATTTTGTACTAATGCATATTTTTTTCAAACTTGTAATACTCACTCAGAATTGACTGCTTACTTTTGATATCGTTGATTCATTGTTTCGTTTTAATTATTAATTGTTCGATTCGTTTCATATAATTTTTTATGAGTTTATATTCCTTTGTGAAACTCAGAAAGATTCTCAAAAAGAAGAAACTCAATTCAGATTGCTATAATAAATTCCGTAAATGAAAAAAGGGTTAAAATTCAGTTTCAATGGTTTCAAAAACAAAATATACCGATAAATGATATTAAAAATTTCAAAAAAAATTAACATTTTCATGAACGTACACAGTTGCCTAATTGCTTTAGTTCTATGTGAACTGGATTCGGCATATTTTTCGGGAAATTTTAATGTCCCTTTCGCTTACGTTTCCAAGATTTCCACCTCTCCTCTTCTGACCCGAGAGCCTTTGAGAGTACCCGACTGCTTCAGGAGTACCCGAGTGCTTAAAATTAAAAACGAAATTTTATAAAGAAGTGATCTGAATTGTTTAAATCAGTTCCTATTGTTTGAAATAAGCAAAAAATTTTGAAAAAGTGTTTAAATTCATTTTGTCATTAAATCTAAAACGTTTTTGTCCAACAATTTCAGAAGCTATTTTTTTGAATAGGTGTAAGATCAAACCAGCATTGATACTACAATTAATATTATCGTTAATGCTGTCATATCCCATCTCTGGTTTATTTTTCAGATGGATTTGAGATAATTTTGAAAACGATAATGAAAATTCATTTAAACTCATGAGTATGGCCAAATACAAAAATTTATTTTGGTAGGACTTGATGTTGTTGTTCATGTATTTCAATAGTATTAGTAATAAAATCAAAACGTGCTGCGGTTGAGGACATTATTTCTTAAGATTTGTTACAGGTATTAAAGACGATTTGAAGGCACTGTATGTACATTTTCGGGTAATTGGCGACCTGACCAGCAAATTATATCTAAATTTTTTTCAGTGACATAAAATTATAACATATTTAGTACTTAAAACATGTGATGTTATTTGAATAAGGTGTTTCTATTAAAGCAAAACAAAAACACAAGATGAAAATATATTCTTCAATGGATTACGACAAATAAATTTAATATTAACATGACAATTATGATTCTTCTTATGTTTCTTCTTGTCAAGAGTACACCACGTACTGAAGTTATTGGGTAGAGCCACAGATAAAATTGATTCGATTTAGAAGAATGCGTTTATCCAGACGTGAAATCCTTTACAGTTTCGTGAATGCGAGTCAAGAAGTGTCTCGACTGAGTGTATGACTCTACTGAGAACTCGCAATTGTACTTTGTGTAGATAGACCGTTGCGCGGAGCAGAGACGTTGTTCGTGTAAAAATATAATGCTATAATGTTACTTTGTTCTGGAAAGCTTGTCAAACAATTTAAGGACGATCGAATCTGTCGTTTAGATATATAGCTCTGCTGAACAATTTGAGGACAGTCAGATGCTTCTCCAAGACTGAGCACTGATCATGGGTAATCAAGGTGTTTATATATTAATTGGTTGCTATGCGGTCGTAGTCTCAAGACGATGGTGGTGGCATTATTCATGAAACTCAAAAATGCATCTATATATAATGAATACATTTAATCGTATTTTTTCTTTGGCCAACACTCTCAACCTCCATTTTGAGTTTCAAAAATGTCCGGAAAAAAGGGTGGGTACAGCGGTGATAATTTATTTATTATTTATTATAGGTAGATTATTGTAACAATTTCCGGAAAATAAACAAAAAATAAATAATCATGGATAAAAAACGAGAGATATAACACTGTCATTGATCTTACTTGAATCATGTTGACATACTGTCAACATGCCAAGATAAATGAAAAAGAGATAGAAGTCATGTACCTGTGTACCGTCAGACAATAAACAAACATAACCTTGAACTGTTAAACACGCCGGATCGAGTAGAGGGTGACACTGAAGTCGTGAATTATTTTTTTGTTTAAGAAATTTACTTATTTTAACCGATAGAGAGAAAATTGTTCGATACAATTTCCACTAGGTGGCAAATAATTTTATTTTTCGTAATAAGATAAACAAAATGATATCATTTTTTCAGTACCGCAAACCATACTGGTTGAGCTTGAGCTAGTTGAATTTTTGAGTCATCATTTTGAAAGAACAAAGACCACTTTTGCAGACAGAGGTATATTCAGGGAGAACTTAACTAGAAGCAAAAGCATTATTTCATAAATTTTTGCTTCTTTCTAATTATCTAATAAGGAGATGTAGAGTAAAAGCCAACCAAGGTAAGTTTTCATCCAATTAAAATGCCACCATACTTCGTTTTGTCAGACGGACCCACTTAAACCTCCCCACCACTCCGCCATTTTGAAATTCAACTGTCGTTATTGCTATTTTTTTCTTGTTCCTTGTACAATAATAAGTGTCAACCATGGTTCTATTACCTGACACATCATTTTTAGTCGCTGTCAACTTGTTTCTTTTATTTTGGCGTGGTTAATTTTCGACCAAGGTAGGATTTTGTTGTTTTTTTTTTTTAATGGTACAATCCTACTAAATTTATATTATTTTGTAAAAATGAACATGAGCGTTTCACGAACGTAGGAATAGTTGCTAAAAATATATGATAACTAGTACCCGAATAGTCGGTTTTTATAAATTTTTTTCAAAATATATCCAACGATTTATATAATTGCAAGGAATCGTTAGATATATTTTGATTAATATTTTAATCATTATATTTTGCGAAGGACCTTATTGCGTTTTTTGTAAACGCCGACCCTCATTTATCGCCTTGAGGATTTCAATGTGAATTATTTTTTAGATAAAATCATTGAGAAAAGATAAGAAACACAGATTCAAAAAAAAACACAGAACAAAAAAAGTGGGTTTATGAAAAAACAACAAAAGAGAATATACAGGGTCTCGGAACGGTCAATTATCTCGAGATAAACCACCACAAATTGGGTAAAAAAAGAACACGTGTCGAATATTTTTTTAGAAGCTACCGATTGACACGATTTTTAACTATTTTTAACTTTTTAACTGGGTTGACCCCACCACCCGCCCCCGACGTCGGGGGTAGGGTCAACATTGAAATCTCAAACGGGAACCCCTTATTTTTTATTTCAGATTGGGATTCTACGCCTCAAAATATAAACATTCTGTCATAACCATGTTGCTCGATTTATGGTAATCGTTGTTATAATCGTAAAAAATTACGTTTTCTTTTAAATTCGATAAAACAGGTCAATGTTTCGATAAATTCTTGAATCTTCAAAAAAACCAAGAAACGTGTTAAATATTTTCCGACGAGCTATAGATTTACACTATTTGCAACCTTTCATTCCGGAAGGTGGGGGTAGAGGGTTCAAAACATTCAAAACTTAATTGATATTGATTGCTTAACACCAATTACGACGCTCCATCCCCGACCTGTACCCTTAAGCTGCACTCGCAGCCATTAAGAGTGAATTCAGGTGCATAGTGCTTTTTACCCTCGGAGTGCTTGTTTAAGGTGAGTCCTCTTGCCTCTTACCCTCGGGGTGCTTTTTTTACATTTTGCCATTGAATCCACCCTTAAAGGTTACACATGCAGATTAAGTGTACAGGTTAGGGGTAGTGCGTCGTAATTGGTGTTAATCAATCAACATCAATGAAGTTTCAAATGTTTATCTCCGCTCACGAATCCAGAGAGGGGGAGGGGTGGGGGGTAGGGGGTTGGAAGTGGTGTCAATTGATAGCTCGTAGAATGTAAATTTACTAACATTGATATTTAAAAACTCTAGTAAGACAAGACGGTTAAGTCTTTTTTCTGCAGTTCACCGCATTTGTCAACCGTTCGAATTGTTGAAATAACTTTTACATCGAAAAAAAACCATCCAAAAATTCTGAATTCCATTTCTCTTAGCATGGTTTTTGTTGTAACTTTTGTTTCGTTCAGACGACGATGAATTTATCTTATGACAAAATGTCAATGTTCAAATAAGATAGTAACATTTTTTTTGATTTCGTATGATCATTGATAGTTACTATACTGGTAATGGGCTTAAGATATAAATCTTATTATATAAGATTTATATATAAAGAGATTTATAAAAAAGATTTATAAAGATTTATATTAAGATATAAATCTTATTATATAAGATTTATATCTTAAATATACTAAATAAATCTTAGTTGCTGAAATTATGATATTATAGAGAGTTAACAGCATTCAATGAAATTGTGAAAAAAAGGATGTTTGCTCTTGAAACAGTAGAAAAATTTTTGTTAAAGCGGTACAGTCACTATTAGAATTCAGTCAATTTCAATAGCTTAATTTTTGTCATGAAGTTTTCGAGTACTACGATTTTGTCAAAAAAACTAGATTTTCTCGAACCATTTGACAATTCAAACGTTTATTTATTTGTTTTGTCTCAACTGAGCTTAGAACTAATGCCTACAATAATGAGAAGTGTACAATTTTTTGAGATCACGTCTCATAACGAAATCAAGAATACTTTTTTTTACTATTATTACTTTTTTAACGATGTGTGGACGGAAGAAGGAAATTGTACGAAAGTTTAAATTACAATTACAAAAGCGTGTTTTGCAAAGACCTCAAAAAGTATTTGCGATAACCGGAAATACGATTGTAAAAATTTGGAATGAAACGTAGTTACGAAGAAATATTATTATATACTTAGACAATAATAAATAGAGCTGACAGTTATGAAGTCATTTATACCTTATCAACTAGTATGAGGTATTGTTTGTTGAGAAATTGTTTTATGTCCGCTATTTCATTAAGATTTTGTGAAATTTTGATTAGTCTAGTTTGTTTTATCTTTTTGTTTGTGCTTCAAAAATGTGCAAGTGTCACGATTTCTTTATTAATTATTTTCATTTCATTCAAACAAACTTAAATGCGTTAAGCGCCAGGTTCGATACAACGAAACAATTCAAAATTACAGACTGCAACGGCTAATTTAAGATTCCTGATCGCGTTCGTCGTGATTATAAAGGACAATTAAATACTTGAATTTTGGACACGGACAACAAATGATACATTAATAAATAATTAAAAAATTAGCTTCAGGAGCCAACTATTTATTTTTAACGAAACTTGCAAAATTCAAATTAATAAACGATTTTTTTTTAAATGCTCTTAAGGAGCCCAAAATCAATTCAACTCAGAAACTCTTGATGTCGAAAACCAAAGTACCAAAAATGAATAATCTAACCTTTAGATGAACTCAATACAAGGCAATCAGGATCCTGACAATTAATTTATAACGACACTTAAATGACCCGGTTGAAGTCCAGAAAAAGAAGAAAGCGATCCCGAATTCGGTCGCTCCTTTTGAACCTTCGCCTTTCGAGCCAAAAACGAAAAACAGCGCCTCTAGAGGCAAAATCGGGGACCTGCTCCTGGGCGCTCAATTCAAATTTATATGAATCGATCCTTTTCAAGCGCCTCCCGGGTGAGTCACCGAGAGAACAGTTTCTCGCGAAACAGTTTACTGATGGCTCTCCCGAAGAGAACGCCAGGAGCTGTGCGTCGCGCAAGCCGGGTCGGCCCCTGCTGACAGTGCCAGAGCGTATCTCCCGGTCTTACTCGACTCACAGGCTGTCAGGGTGGTCTCATCCGAGGCCCACGGGTCCCCCAGGTGGCTTCAGCGGCTGTAAACGGTGAACAAAAATTAATTCTTAACCTACAAAGGATCTTTAATTGTATAAACCAAAACATTAAAAAAAATCATTTAAAATACGCATTATTCATTATGGATCCTATCGTTACTCATCTCATGAAAGAAAGTCTGTTAGAGTTTTATTACCGTTTACGCTCCTGTAATGCCCAGACTCTCTTCTCTGGACTTGGCGGCTGGAATATGTCTATTCGCAAATATCTCCGTGACACACTATAAATTGAAACGTTCGTATTGAAACACTTCTTTTGCTGTGCTAGTTTTCAGTTTTATTTATTTACTTTTATTCCATTATCCGTTTCCTAAAGAGAAAAAGAACGTGGAATCGTCAGTCTGAATTAGCTCCATGAATCGAATTAAATCGACCATTAGTTGAGTTAATTTTCGTTCCTTATTGGTATATTTCTATCTGCGGGATGATTTAAAATAAATAATCTAAAATAATCCCATAATTAAAAAAAAAATTAATATAAAATTAATGTCACGTAATGTTTTTTGATACATAAATTAATCATAATTTATTTCTTAAAATATTAATTGAATTAATATGTAATGTAACGTGTGCTTGTCGTTGAGGCACGTTACTTCGTCCGCGTTCAGTACAACGCGAGCCGAGCCTCGCGTTTGCCCGGCGATGCAAGGCTGCGCACGCAACCTTGCATCCATGCGATTGGTTGGCGCAACCGTGTGCCACCATTGTTTGTTTTGGTTTCGTGGTGACAACTTGTCAAGTTTTCGTTTCCGTGCCGAACAAGTAGGTACGCATTTTTCAAGTTTGAGACTGACCCAGATTGATCACTACGTGATCAACTGGCGTGACTAACTGGCCCAGCAAAGTATTGTGAGTGCCGAGCGAGAGGAGTTAGCCGAGTGATAAGCGACTAACCTCGACGCTGCACCTGATCACCAGGCGGATGGTGCTGCCGGAGCTCAACGTACCGGTGAGTCCGTTCCTTACCGCGTTAAATGAGTCTACCATGACATCCGGTGGCACATCTCACGTTCCTTCAAGGCGTGAGATGTCATAACTTGCACTCTCTCTCTCTCTCTCTCGCACGCACGCACGCTTTCGTTTATTTTCCTTGCCCGTTTTAAATTGCTTCGTGATCCTCCGCTTAGTTAGAGTTAATCTTTTTGGTTGCTGTCATGCCTTTTCTTTGCCAAATCCGCCTCGCTCTTGCTTACCTGACTGCTCCCTTGTGCTAAACTGGTTCAAGCCCAGCTTTCATCTTTCATGGCAGGGACGATAGGCTAAGCAATAATGTCTCGTGTTTTTCATGAGCCGAGCTGCGCCAGGACTCGCGGTGCCGAGCAACGTATTCTTTTTATTTGTATTTACAGTTCGTCGGAGGCCAGCAATAAACGCAATTGTTATATTATAATTCTGTGTCATTTTTATTTCTTAGGATAAGAATCTTGCCAACCGGACAGACTACGTGCTCCTTTCCCTGGCAAGCTAGCCGACCTGATCCGATCCTGAGCGGTTCCCGTCCCAGATCCCGATCATTGAATCCTCGATCACTGGCGGTGAAGTGACCTGGCGCCCAGATCCCGATTCCGGTTAGAAAGAATGTGCGCGTGACGTGGCTACAGCCGGCCAGCCTCTGCCCTGGCAGCGAGCACCACGTTACAGTAATAATTTTTCTTCTGTAAAAATTTCTTGACGAAACTTTTTACTACTTAAAAATACATGATGAAATCGACTTTGTTCCATGTTTTTATAAGAATTTTATAAAAATTTCCGTTGAAATTGCTAATATAATCAATAAGTTACAATTTTAAAGTAATTATTATAATTTAATTTCGTAGTAAGTTATTAAATTTCAAAGTTTAAGTGACGCGTTCAACGCATATGTTTGAGTACTTTAAACCTAAATGGTACCTACAAATAAATTGTACATAAAATACAAAATAGTAAAGCATTTTTCGAAAATTCAACCTTTTTACCTGATTTTCAATTTTCATTTTCGAAATCAAAAATAAATCATTCGATTTTGCATACTCTTGAATTTTATGATTTCAACAGCTCATTCAGTTTTAAATATTTCTGAACTTTTCGTATTAGGTTACAAATTTATTAAGGTCTTTATTCAATCTGTATACTTTCAGAAAACGCGTTCGATTTTTATTGATGGTAATGTTGATAATAATAATCAAAAAAATTCAGAAATTTGAAATTAAAGTCACACGCGGAGCGTGTAAGTGCTTGATTACATGAAAACTAATTATTCGTATAGATTCAATCAATCAAAATGAACAGAAATCGAAAAATTTACCAAATTTAATTGTTGATTATTTCGGAAATTTCAAATTCTAACAGATTTTAAATTTTCAAAAAATACTAATTTTAGATCACTAAAAATTTTTCATAATATAATACTATACATAGATACCGAAAAAAATGTATTTCTATTTTAAAGAGTGTCATTAATTTATTATTTCAGTGAACTAGTCGCAATCAAAAGTTAACAGGAACAAAAAAACATATATTTGGTTTTTATTTTATAAGAATGCATGACTTTCGATTTAACCAACTACGAAACAATCTTTCTTTACTCGAATAAGTGAAAGGCTCTGAACGTATTCAAATGTAGAAAAAATGCAATATTTATAATATATATTACAAGAATTTATGTGTATCGCATTGTTCAGAGTTATTCCAGTTTTTGTTACAATTAAAACTCATCAGACAACAAAAATTACTGTTTTTCTACAAAAATCAAAAAAATAGTGATTGATGAATGATATTTACGTTAATCAGTGTAAATTATTGGGCTGAACGTGAGGTAGCATAAGTCATGATTTATATACATACGTCTAAAATTATGGATAAAATGCTATGAAATAAAATTCACCTCTGATGACAGGGTCGAAGAAACGATCACCACTAATGTGGTAACGAAAACTCCGGTCAGTACAAAGAAACTAGTTGTCATGACCGCACTAAGTTTGGTGTTATACTAATCTGGACCAACAGTTATTCAGAATAACTACCCATTGCACTCACTATCGACATTATGTCAGAGAGAAAGTCTATTCGCACTGCTGGCTGCTGTATACATCCCTACTACTAAACCTTAGGCATGTGTAAATGTTTATTGCATTCTGTAATCAGTCAGTATACGTAGTATAATTAACTTAATAATCACAGATACTCAGATGAGAATTTCGTTTAATTTAATAGTAAACCCATTTTTAATTAAATCTTACAAACGACTCACCTCCATGATTTTGTTACGTATCATATAATTTCGTATTAAAAAAACATATACAATGGTGGACAGAAAAAAAGGCACTCTAATAAAAACTAGGAAATTTTAATCTTCTGTAACTTTTGAAAATTTCATCGTATTAAGATGTTTTTAAAAACATTAAAAGTTGAATTTTCTTCTTGAGTTTGCATTGAAAAACATATTAATATGATGGAACTTACGAAACTTAAAAACAATTTGAATTTTTGCGTTTCTTTTCGTTTCTTTTTTTACTTTTCACCAGTATAACATCAAATAAAAGATTATACATGTAAATTATTTTTAGATATATTTATATTATGTGTCACAGATATATTCCTCACAGAAAAAAATATATTTTGAAATATAAATCAAATATATTGCAGTCTGTATAATGTATTTCCAGTAATAAGAATAGTATTTATCATATATTAACATTGATATTGATTATATTCATAAATGTATTTATAAATTAAAATATTGAAAAAATAAATAAGTTAAATTATTTATAAATTTTAAAATATAAAATGATATTTTTTGATTAAAAAATTTTAATAAATTAATATTTCTTAATGTAATATGTCTTGAGTCGAAATTTAGACCTCATCATAGAGTTATTAGTTCTTTTCGAACTACACATTCTGTATTTGAAATTTCTTGTTTCGTTCAGAATTCAAGTTAGACTAGTGTTACGTCCTGAGAAATAACAAATGAATTTTCAGTTATGTAGACTAATACTAGTAATTAAGAGTATAGGGTTGGCAATCAAAGAACAATTCAATTGGCTTATCAATTTTATTATGCTTAATTAAAATTAATTTGTGTATCAAATATTTGTAATTCCTAACAATATCTCTTAATAATTTTGTGTTACAGTTTGATGTTCGAATTAGCTTATTTAACAAATTCAGAAACGGTGTATGATCTTTTACATTTACAATATAAGACTTATGGTTAATAATGTTTACGTAACTTCTGGATTCAATACTCAACTTCCGATGATAACTTTTATTTTAAATTGGGATATATTCGGAGAAAGGTTGTTGTTACGGTCACTTACTTTGATTAGGATAGGATAGCGATTAACAATAGGATTAAAAAATGGAGTCTATGGATAGGTATAAATTGGGAAGAAAAACTCTTTTTACTTGCTGCTGAACTATTTGAGGACAGTCAGATCAAGTGTTCCTTGCCATTGAACAATTTTTACAATTATCATAATTGTTAAAATAAAATTTAAATAATTCCTGCCTTTGTTCTGAATCCTTTTTTTATTATCGATTATAGGAGAATATCGCTAACATAACTGAGAATGAATCTTTGAAAAAAAATTTTTATTTGCACAAAAGAAGATTAAAAAATAAAAAATTATTATAAAGTTATTATGTTACGTCCTGAGAAGTAACAAATGTTACATTTTTAAGATATGTAGACTAACACTAGTAATTCAGAGTATAGGGTTGGCAATCAAAGAACAATTCA
>JAQQRF010000926.1:0-37244 GCA_030523145.1 Trissolcus brochymenae
CACAGATTTTATTGCAAGCATATTGCAAGTTAGCGACGGTTTCATCAAAAATAGGAGATCCAAGATTGAGGAAGAAAAAAAATGAAACAGTTATCATATACAAAACTTTTTTATTAGTTTGTACTAAAAATTGTATGATTAGGATTCTTAAAATCATCATTCCCGAAAAACCTTGTTTTCTATATCTATAAATTAAATGAAGTTTACGTGTGTACTTTTGTGAAATTAAAAATTAATTCATTTATTGCAAAAATTATATAATTTTTATGAGAAATTATTTTTCGTTCCCTTTCTAATTTCTGTCAATTGTAAACACAATACTTGCGATACAACCTTTATTTTCCCACTCCTTTTTCGCGCGGGAATTTCTTGTCATTTCTGTCGGTGTTTTGACAAAGAATGTGAAAATTGTACATAAAACATCAGCGAATAATAATTAAAAAGGACATCAAAATTTAGTCTTGAGGAGGTTTTCAAGAGTTTCAGAAATTACAAAGAAAACTGGCGTAAGATGAAGTGCACAATTCCAGAGATTTCTTGGCACAACAGAGATCCCGTTCTGAGTGTTGATGTACAGGTTGGGAAGCACACAAATTCAAACGAATCTTTCTGGCGAGTAGCCTCAGGTGGAAACGACACTCATGTCTTGGTAACAACAACATTCATTGTCTTTTCATTTGATTATAACTCTTATTTTAAAATTTCTTAAAGGCAAGGTCAAGATCATGATTTTATTTTCAGATCTGGCACCTGGTTGTGAATCAAGCTGGGGTAGCTTCTGTCAACTGTGTCGGAGATTTGGAACGACACCAGAAAGCTATTAACATTGTGAGATTTTCTCCATCCGGAGAATTATTAGCTTCTGGAGATGATGGTAAAACAATAAAAATAAATAAATACAATAAATTAAACTTTGACTACCCTGTTAAATCAAATAAATTATAAAAAAAAAAAAACAAAACAAGAAAAATTTGTATAAGAAAAATTGTAATTAATTTTTCAGACTCAATAATCATAGTTTGGAAACGACGAGAGGATTTTGAAGGTCCTCTATTTCCTGAAGAGAATCTTAACAGCGAACAGTGGCAGTCGCTGAAAGTTTTGCGAGGTCATGTGGAAGACGTTTCCGACCTCTGCTGGTCGCCAGACTCAAACTCTATTATATCTGGTTCTGTTGACAATTCCATCATCTTGTGGGACGTGCACAAAGGTCGGAAAACTATTCTCTCTGATTATAAGGGGTTCGTCCAGGGCGTTGCTTGGGATCCTTGCAATCAATTTGCTTGTACAATCAGTAGTGACAGGTAAACTTGGCGAAGTTTAAACATTCACCAGGCTAAATAATTTCTAATTTTAATGATAAATCATTTCAAAAATATCTTTGAATCTTTTAAAACATGAAATATATGTTTACAGACATTGTCGATTGATAGACCTGAATCTAAAAAAAACAATACAACGAGTAAACAAATCGAAAATTCCAACTCCTGCTGATCATCCACTACAAGGCAAATTCGTTAGGTTGTTTCACGACGACACCTTCAAATCATTTTATCGAAGGTTGACTTACACTCCGGATGGAAGTTTGATAATTGTGCCCTCGGGTATCATTGAGTCTTCCAGTGCTGACGAAACATTCTCTAATGCCACCATCATTTTTGCCAGACACAACATTAGAGAGTGCGTATTCAAATCAAAACATTTATAAATTTATAAAAAAAAAAAAATTAATCACAAATTTGGGATATGCAACATTCATAATTATTGCTTTTTCAGACCTGTCATGATTTTACCATCGCTGAAAGAAAATACAATAGCTGTTCGTTGCTGTCCAAAATATTTTAAACTCAGGGAAAATGGGCCACAGTCATTTGCTCCACTTCCATACAGGATGATTTTTGCTGTTGCAACAAATAAATCTATTTTGCTCTACGACACACAACAGATAACCCCGATTGCAATGATTTCAAACATTCATTATACTAGACTAACTGATGTTTCCTGGTATGAAAATAACTTAAATACACCAAATGACCAATGTATAATTACCATAAATTATAAAAATTTTCCCAGGTCTTCAGATGGAGAAATCTTGGTGGTTTCATCAACGGACGGATACTGTTCTTTGGTTCATTTTGAAGAAGGTGAATTGGGAGAATTTTATGAACCCGTGACCCCCCTGCCGGGTTCAATACCAGTGGCAAAATCAGCAGACAAAAAATTAGAGAAAAACATGAAAGGAACTTTCATAGAGCCAGATTCAGATGCTATGGACATTGATATCACGAAATGTGTTTCGCCGAAATTAGAGTTGGCTAAAAAGTTGGAATCTCTTTCTGGAACTGAGTCTAAGAACATTCAAGCTGAAGATGACGAGCTGAAAGAAGAAACTTGTGATATTAAACTAGTTATTGAGGATGATTTAGATAGTAGTAGCAAAGGTTCGGGCAAAGACGAACATTCAGAAAAAGGCGATGATGTACAAAGTAGTAAAAATGCAGAAAAAATGACACCGCTCAAAGTCCAACCTCCGATCATGCTGAACAAAACTCCGAGGAGAGTCCAACTCATAACACTTTCAAGTCCGAAGCAGCAGAGAAAGAAGTAGTATAGCTAATAATTCCAATTAAAATGTAATTTTGATGAGATGAGTAATTGTTTTTGAGTTGACCTCACCAGGACGTAACTGTAAGACTAAAACAATTTTGTAGATATGAAAACGATCGAAAGTTTTTTGATTAAAAAATGATCATTGCCTTATTATAAAAATGGTAATTTATTTATCAATAAAAATGGTTACGAAAAATAAGTTTGTTTACATCTTCTCGAAGAATTTCTTCTTGTCCACTGGATTTGGGATGATCTGCAAAAAAAGATTGTGTTCAATTTAAAACTGCAAAGAAACTTGAAAAATGTTATTAAGAAAATGACAGTTTACTGTATCTTGTCCCGGTTTCCATCCAGCTGGACACACTTCTCCATGTTCATCAGTGTACTGGAAAGCTTGTACTAATCTCAAAGTTTCATCAACCGACCGACCAACTGGTAGATCGTTCATTGTGATTTGTCTCAAGATTCCTTTTCCATCAATTATAAATAATGCCCTAAAAAAAATTATTTATACTGTTTAAAAATTCATCATGGTGCAATATTTGATAGAACAAATTATGTCATGAAAAAAAAAACGTAATCGAAACATGTATTTTTCACCTTAAAGTGTGTCCAAGATCTTCCAAGTACACACCATAATCTTGAGATATTTTGTGTGTTAAATCAGAGAGCAAGGGTATTTTGATTTTATCAAGCCCACCCTCTTTTCTAGGAGTATTTATCCATGCCAAGTGAGTGAAATGCGAATCCACAGAGGCAGCCACAACTTCGACATTCAATTTCTTAAACTCTTCTATTCGGTTTGAGAAGGCTAGAATTTCCGTTGGACAGACAAATGTGCTGCAATTAAATATAAATTTGATATTCATTAATGATCACTAAGAAATATTATCATTTCAATAAATTAAAAATTGTATAATTGTTCAAATGTCATCTAAAAATATTACATCAAAGATAATTTTTTTTCAAGAACTTACAAATCAAGCGGGTAGAAGAAAAAAACCAAATATTTTCCTTTGAAATCGTTCAGTTTGATGTCTTTGAATTCGCCATTCACCACAGCTGTTCCTTCCCAATCTGGAGCCTTTTTTCCAACTGACAAAAAAAAATTAATTGTCAATATTCTAAATGAAAATCATAATTTAAATATCTAATCACAATGTACATCATTCTTCTTCTTTCCAATGTTGTTTAATTTATAAATTATTCAGACATAATTATTTTGTCAATTTTTCATTATTCATTTTCAATTTTCACAGAATCTTCGTCTTCTCAAGATCATTGAAAGTTTCAACAGTTGCGTGTAAATTCATTAGTTATTTTAAAAATAAATTATTCTTGGCACTTCCGGTTGGCTCAGTTCAAAGTCAGGTGTCGTACTTGAAAACTCAGAAATTTAATTCCAAATGACATTAGTAATGTCACATTATCTCAAAAATGAATCCTTTGCCATTTAAAATTTTTGCAAAATACAACAAAAAGGATACTTTTATCATTTTTCAAGGTCAACAAATATAAAAAATGTTTGTATATTGAGACTTTCTACAAATCATGTTGAAAAAATCAAATTATTGTTTAGTACAAAATTGTTGTTTGTTTTACTATAGTTACTTTCCTCCACTATAATACTCACTGACTGCTTTTGTAGTATGCAACTGATGGCCGGCATGTTTATTGCCAGCCGGGTAAACAGTACCGTCCGCGTAAGAGTAGCAGGCAGCTTCCTCGACAAACCTCACTGCACTGGCAGCCGAGAGGAAAATGCAAAAAAGGAAAATATCACGAGAGCACCGCAACATTGTCTGTCAGAATGTTTGTTCGGTCTGATGTTGTTCGCTGATTTGTTTGTTTATTATTATTCGAGGGGCTGGCGTTTTGTTGTCGCGCAAAACAATTGATAACGGTATCCCGGATGAGGAGGAGGCACCCCGTACTCATCAGTTGCGCATAGATTTATTTTGAAATTTGGTTTGCATACGTGGCCCCTCCGCGAACTTTTGTTGGTTTATCTCTGACCAGCTTCTCAACTCGTACTCAATTTGCCCATAAAAAACGCCTATTCGTTTTCAAATCTTTGACTTTTCTGTCGGACAGCAGTGCCCTCTACTTTTGGAGCGCCAAATTATCGGCGCATGACGGCGGGCTTTCGATTTACTATATTCGTACTATTAGGCGGGAAAGCATGGGAACGAGCCGACAACTTGACAATCGAAAAATGTTAGTAAACATCGAAGATGACCGAAATTGCAAAAGCAGTGCGACAAGGACGCCGTCAAAAGCCGGCTTTCTGTACCAAATATTTCATGGCACTTGTGCAACGCAGAAAAACCTTCTGTGCTATTTGCTAATCGCTTATATTGTTCTTGTGAGTAGTACCGTATCATCGGCTAATGCGTCATTTGGTGAGTCCATTATAGTTGTATCTTTAAAAACGTTTACTAATAAAATCTGAACATATCGCTCCAAAACTTGTAGACAAATTTTTCCATATTGTAACAGCATACATTTTTAATTATATACCATCAGAGGCACTTTTATCGCACAACCTTAAGATTAATAGATATTAATCAAGATTGTGCGGATATATTATCTCTGTTCATTTCATTGTTTATCTTCTAATTTTTTTTTTAAATAAACTTTTAATTTTAACATCATGACAAATTCTTATAACATTTGTTTTCAGATCACCGAATAAAACGATTGCTAAGAAACATGGATAAAGACCTGGGTCAAAATGATCACTCGTTTAGACTTCCTAAAGAAATTAAGCCACAACATTATGATCTCTTTTTGCATCCGGATTTGACAACCGGAACGTTCAGGGGAAAAGTCAATATAACTCTGGATGTATTGCACAACAGGAGGAGCATTATCTTGCACCAAAAAGGTCTTAACATAACATCAACAAAACTGGAAATTATCAATGGCAAGCACACGTCTCAAGTGGACATTGAAAAGTCGTACAATGTTGATGATATTGAAACACACATTGTTGTCACAAAGTCTGAGCTCCATCCAGGTCGTTACAATCTAATCATGGAATTTGAAGGTGATCTTAAAAACAAGATTGTTGGATTCTATTGGAGCAAGTACAAAAATGAACGAGATGATACCAGGTTAATGAATAAGTCTTTTTTTTATGTAAATTAACGCCATGGTCCTTTCAACTTTTAACTCGCTCATATTTTTATATCCAAAAGTTACTCCCATAAAAAGTATCTTTGGTTTCTTTTTTGAAAATTAATTTTGATGTAATTTAAATTTCAGAATTATTGCAACGTCAAAGTTTGAACCGACTTATGCTAGACAGTCTTTTCCCTGTTTTGATGAGCCTGATTTCAAAGCAGAATTTACGATTCATTTGGTCCGTCCTTCTGAAGATTGTTATAATGCTCTTTCAAATATGAATGTGGAGGTACGTAGACGTTATAATGTAGTAATCAAATGATAAACTAATATAGTAGGGAGAGACTGTAGCAAAGTCTACTATGAATGCATGTACAATGTCCACAGATTTATTCTAAAAAAATTATGAGATTATAACTAAGGAACTCTAGTAAAATATGACGGAATTATTTTTTATTATTGATATAAAAATATTTAATAATGTAATATTTAAAAAAAACATTCACATTTTTTTAATTTTCATTTTTTTAAAAAACGTTATAAATAATTAATCATACATGCATTAAATAGCCAAAACTACAAAGGAATATTCGCAATTAGAATATATTCTGACTGTTTTAACGTAGAGAAATGTTTAAACTAATGTTTGTTTAACTTACAGAGTGTCGCGGAGAACCAACCATCATCAGGATTATCGACAGTAACTTTTGCAAAGAGTGTCTCTATGGCAACTTATGTCACTTGCTTCATCGTAAGTGACTTTGTTGCAAATACTGCAAATGCAAAAAATCTAAATGGAAAACCATTACCGATAAGCGTTTATACTACAAGATTCCAACAAGAAAAGGGAAATTATGCTTTGAGTGTCGGAGTTAAAGTTATAGAATATTACATGAAGTTGTTCAATGTTCCATATCCGTTGCCAAAATTGGGTAAGACAGTTATGAAAAGAAACTTTAAAGTATATTACGATTAAAAAATTCAAATGGATAGATTAATTTTCTGAAGATTGATTTTTTAGATATGGCAGCAATCCCAGATTTTGTTTCTGGTGCTATGGAAAATTGGGGCTTGGTGACATATCGTGAGAGCAGACTTTTGTACGACCAAAAAACCAGCTCTACTAATCAAAAAGAAAGTGTTGCCTTGGTCATCGCTCATGAATTCGCTCATATGTGGTTTGGAAACCTGGGTTAGAACCATTAATTAAATTAATCAATTGTTTTATTAAGAATTCAATTTTTATAAGATCTAAATATTTTAGTTTTTATTTCATTTTACCTTCTTTTTAGTTACAATGAAATGGTGGAATGATCTTTGGCTCAATGAAGGATTTGCTGATTTCATGTCATACAAATGCGTGAATGAAATTTTTCCAGACTGGAATATCGTAAACAAAACTTGTAATATTTACTTAAGCTTATTTCTTGTATTTTTTGTAACACAAGAGTTTTATCTTCCAGATGAACCGATTTTTGACTTCTGACACGCATGTAGCTTTTAAAACTGATGGAAAAGTCAGCTCGCATCCAATCGTACAAACCGTTAGTAATCCTGACGAAATTACTGCCATTTTTGATGTCATCACATATAATAAAGGAGCGGCAATAATTCGCATGTTGGAACACTTTGTTGGTCCTGACACTTTTGCTGCTGGAATTTCAACATACTTATCCGCTTATGCGTATAAAAATGCTGAAACCATTGATTTATTGAGCATTCTTCAGAAAGCTGTTAAAAATAAGATCAACATTACTTCCGTCATGGACACTTGGACGAGACAGATGGGTTTCCCAGTAATTAATGTGACACGACACGGAAACACCTTGACGTTGACACAAAAGAGATTTTTGCTCAATCCTGATGCAAAATACAATGTTTCTGAATCGGAGTTCAAGTAAACATTTTTCTTCATGTCACCATAGATAAAATAGTTTCTATATCAACTTATTGACGATGTATTTTTTCAGTTACAAATGGACAATACCCGTAACTTATATAACTAGCAAAGAATCAGAACCAAGTTTGGTTTGGTTCGACGCAGATGCTGGAAAATGTAAGATTCGTAATTTCATAGGAATAAAATAAAATGTTAATGTTAATGGTATCTTTAATTTTCTTTGTTCATTAGTGGTCATCAAACTGAATGAACCAGTCGAATGGATCAAGTTTAACTCCAAACAAGTTGGCTATTATCGAGTTAATTATGAACCTGAAGGATGGCAAGCCTTAGTTGATGTTCTTCGCTTAAATCACAAGGTTTTCTGTTATATCTACGGCTAAATGCATACATTTTATTATATAGTGTGATTAAAAGGAATCATAACTAAAATTTTAAATTTTCAGAAATTTGCCGATGCTGACAGAGCTCACATCTTGGATGATGCTTTCAGCTTAGCTGAATCATCACTACTTGATTACAGCATTGCCATGAATATAACTACTTATCTGCTTAACGAGAAGAACGACGTGGCTTGGAAAGTGGCAAAATCAGGGTTGGACAGACTTGATGATCTACTCAAATCAACGCCACTTTCTACTACATATCGCGTTAGTTTGTCCTTAAATCCTTTCTAATATATAAATATGTTTCGATGATAAAACTATAAAATTTAAAAAATATTTTATAACGTTTTGCAGAATTATGTGAAAAACATCATTAACTCAACGTACCACGAAGTTACATGGAAAGTTGACAACAGTGATGATATCACTAAACTGTAAGCGTATTTTTTTGTTAACTTTCCATACATAAAAACCATTTGTTTGAAATGCAATTGATTGCAGCCATCTGCGAACTATTATTTTGAGCCTGGCATGTTCTGTTGGCCATACAGAATGTTTGGAAGACGCAAAGACTATTTTCCAAAATTGGATTCATAATCCTAATGAGAATCGTCCTCACCCAGACATAAGAAAACTTCTTTTCCATTATGGTAATGAAAAATAAATTCCCAATAACAATTTATTATTGAAATTTAAAAAGCAATCTTAATATGTATTTTCATTTTAGGAATGAGTTACAGTGGTGGTGAACAAGAATGGAACCTACTCTTCCAAAAGTTTGTCAACGAATCTAACGCCGAAGAAAAGTTGGAATACATGTATGGGTTGACTGGAATTCGAGATACTAACATTCTTATGAAGTGAGTACAAATTTTGAGTTTAAAATTAATTTTGCAATTGTTAAGGTGAATTTTCAGACATGACATGGTTATTTTTTCTGCATTTCAGATTTATCAAAATAGCGATGGATGAAAACTATGTCCGGTCACAAGATGCTTTGACTTGCCTGTCTTTGATCGGTGCGAATCCAGCAGGAACATTGCTCGTTTGGGATTGGGTACGGGAAAACTGGGAACTCTTGATCAAAAGATACACCTTAAACGATCGGTACCTTGGACAATTGATTCCAAGCATTACAAACACATTTGCATCGAACGCTAAGCTCAACGAAATGAAGTCCTTTTTTGAAAAGTACCCAGAAGCTGGTGCAGGAAAAAGTTACCGTGTGAGAGCCCTTGAAACTGTTGAGAATAACATTAAGTGGCTCGAAAAAAATATGGATAAACTTAAAAACTGGCTGGAAACTCATCCAGAGCTCACCAAATTGTTATAGATCTATATAAATTTCATTTTGTAACAAAGTAATTGTTTAAAGAATGAAAGATTTAACGATTTTGTAAAGACACAAATTTCAAATTAAAAATCATTTATAAACTTGTGCAAAAAAACTTTAAATAAGTGTTTTTTTCAGTTTTCAACCTGGTTTTCAATAAATTATTAATCAAAAAGTATTCGATACTTTTGATTAAAAAAATTTTTGTTAACATCTTTAGGATAAAACACATTATTATATATAGAAAAATGTTTATTTACAGTGAATTGAACTTTTTTAAACAAATATATACACTCATACATTCTGACAACTAACGTTCGTGCATAATGTGTGTTAAATATTATTAAACATAATGTCACGTACTAAGAAGAGGATACCTGTTTTGCATAAACTTTACACGCCTTTGTATATAAACTTTGTACAAATTTTTGTTTACAAAAGTTCATGCTATTTTTTACATCCCGAAGAACTTTTGTTTCAAAACTGGTGGCAAATCTTTGATGAGCGATTCTTCATTTACTTCCACGGCTACCAGTTCTTCATTATTCAACCAATCCAAGTGTACGAGATACTGCAAAAAATAAAACAAAAAATCAGTCATTATTTTCTCATTTATTTCTCTTTAAATTTCTACTTTTTTGTTGTTTTGTTGTTGTTCATACCTCGTACTTAGTATTTCCCTTTCTTTCATTTACAACCCGAAAAGCAATCTGGGATTGATTGCTAGATCCAAAACTACTGTCCTCCTTTTCTCTAGAATCTTCATTTTCAAGTTTTGGCACTTTTGCATTGTCAGTCGAAGCCTCACCCTCTTTGTTTATAACGTAGATAGAAGTTCGATCGTGCATGATAATAATGTTGTCATTATTGGGATCAAATATCACATTTAAAACCGGCAACGATTTCAAGTACCATTCAGCTGGTAGAACATTTTGCAAATGGTTGGAGAATTCGGTATAACGGCGTTCGAGAATGTTGTATTCTAGAACCTGAAACAATTTGATCAAACAAAATTTTTCATTCGAAACAAGTTAATTAATTAGTTTAATTTAACAATAAATAAAGTAAATAAAATGAAAGCTACCTTATGGTCAGAATAAACAACAATCAGGTTCAAAGTTTTTTTCTGTACCGCCATGGCAGTTGGCGGATACTGATATTTTGGTAAACACCATCTTTGCATAGTTTCTATACTAAAATTCTCAGAGATACCATAAATCGCAATTTTTCCCTCGCAGTCAGCACAAACCAGATACTTGTTATCCGGGGAGAAGCAAACCAGATTCACCTCAGACAATTTTTCCTCCCTCGTGTCAAACTCGCCCAACATTCGGAAATTCTTCTTCTCGACTTTGAAAATAATGAGCTTACTTGCCCCCTCGATAGAATTTATAGCTACGAAATATTTCGACTTTGGACTGAAGACAGCTTTTTGAATCCTGGGCAAGAGCAGTTCGGTCTCACTTTTTGTTAAGTTTGCCTCACCATCAAGAACGTCAAATTCAAAAATGCGAACGTGCGTGTCTGTCGAGTAAACTATTGTCTTTGCGTTTCTGCTTATTGCGCAGGTCAACATCATCTCACCACTTTTGGTTTTCAGTTCCAAGAGTTTCATAGGTTTATCTTTTAGCTGGTAGAATGTTGACTTTTCTTTCAATTCATCGTGTGATCCCAGTCTCCAAATTTCTAAATGATTAACATACTTCAGCATGATGCACCTGAAAAAAAAATTAATTTAGATTTGTCAACTCTTCAAATAATAAAAATTTATCAAATCTCCATCTCTGGAATAATTGTTCAATCATCAGTTTGTACCTCGCTTTTTCACAGATTACCGCACACGGTGCTTGCAAGATTGGCGGATGTTTCGTGAGATGCTTGGGAGGATAACTTGAGATGGCTAAAACGCCCTCGACTCCCGCAGAAAATAATTTCTCCTTATCACAAACAAGAGCTCTGACATCGTTCTTGTGGAAATTTCTGTCTACACCTCGAATCCACTGGGCTTTGTCCGGGCAGATCTTGCTGAGCTTAGAGAATATCCGGATGTTTGTGTCAACTCCGGCGCAGTATATTGTGTTTCGATCTTGTGACATTGCAATCGCTAGGATGTCAGCCTTGTTAGATTGGTGGTGTTCTATTAAAGTTCCTGTCACGGTATCCCAAAATGAGAGAATTCCCCTTGAGTCTCCTGATACCAAAATGTTGTCATCTGTCACTGCCAAGCACCAGACTATTGTCAACTTTTTGTCTGACTTTCTTGATATTGTCATTCTTAAAAAAGAAAAAACGTTATAAAAAATACAAACTTAGAATAAATCAGAACAAAGGAAATAAATTCATAAAAGAATTACTTGTGAATAGCAAGTCCAGAAGTAGAATTCCATATCCTCAAGGTGTTTGCAGATCCAGTAAAGATCATCTTGCCAGTGTTATCCCATTTGATACAAAGAATCCTTCCGGTTTGTTTATCAAAAATTCTCTCATAAATTAAACAGTTCTCTTGAACAAAGAAGGTGTTTATATATCCATCCTCAGTTCCAATAGCTAATCTAGTTTTGTCAGCACTCAGGTCCATACACCAGGCTGCCCCGCCGGTTAAAGCTATCTTGTCTTTGATTGTTGCTTCCGATAAGTTATACTCAACAATCATTCCTGTTAAACCGCACGAATAAAGTGTCGAGTTGATCCATTGCAGGGCTTCTATCGAGTTGTCCTTCTGATTTGGTATTGTTTTTTCAATAAATGCCGAATTTGTTATGTTCCATAATTCTATAGAATTATCGTGCCTGCAAATGAACAAGGATATACAATAAGATTGAATACAACAAATGTAAACAAACAATGTAAAAAGCAACGAGTAAACAAAAAAGGTAAACACCAAAAAGTAAACAAACAATGTAAACAGGAAGAAGTAGATCTGTAAATGTAAACAAAATGAAAAATAGTTTGTACCATTTGTTTGAAATGAATTTTTAAACTTGTTGACATGATTGAATAAAGCACGTGTATGGAACATGGTAAAAAAACTAACCTCGAAAGGGCGAGTTTTCGCCTTGTGTCATCAAGGGCAAGACATGTGACTGAGCGAAAAGGTAAATTGTAAAATTTGACATTGTGCAGTTTGTACGTCGACATTGTTTATATTGTAATGTAACAAATTTGTTTCACTATGTTTATACAAAAAGCACCATCCGATTTGAGAGAGTAAACTGTCGGTGAACAGAAGCCGATAGATGGCGCGCGGTGAGAATATACGCGCGCGCGCCGCGCGCCCCTCACTCCCACACAACAAACCTAAGATGGTGGTTGATTGAAGTGTGGTTTTGTGATAACGCGAAAACGTCCGAGCTCGACAGATGGAATACGCAACAACAGTCGGCTGTGACCTCACGTAGAGCTGCGACGCACGATGTTCGCGGCCGCGCGTTTGATTTCGTGATAACTCGATCGCCCGCCCCAGGTGAGTTCCGCTAACCTCGTCAGAGGCAGCCCACTGACGTTTCGATTCTCCCCGACCATGCAAAAGTTGTCAAATGTTTTATTTCCTCTCTCCTTTTCAGTCTTGATTGCTTTTACTTATTTTTCGTTTCAGATTTCAGGTGTCGCGTTTCAGTCAATGTTGTGTACATGTTAGATCACACTCGATCGAATGATTTGAGGCAAAAGTGTGCGAGCTGTCACACACTGGCAGCGATTTTTCGGGATTTGGAATTTATGAGAGAGAGAGGGACTCTTTGTTGTCATGCTTGACGGAAGCGATTTGCTCAGTGACAGTTGGATTGACATGCGACCCGATCGCTGATCCATTTTTTGTTCTGTTTTTGTTGTCACGGATTTGTTTACAACGATTGACCTTCAGGAGGAAATCGCCACGACTAAATTGTTATTATGATCGCAACAATGTGCAAAATTGATAGACTGTGAAAAAAATCAGGTTCGAGATTGAGGGTTATAACAAAATCTTTCATCTAGTTTGATTATAAATGATGGGGAACAGGTCTTATCTTCGATTTGATTAAAAGTGGTTTTAAAATGGCACCCACTGGCAATCGTCTTTGACTAGATAAACAGCCATTTTTATCAATTCATTTTCTCCCAATTAAATAAACAAAATTGTTATCTCATTTAAAACAAAAAAAAGAAACCGACTTCTGACAAACGATTTTATAATTAGAATCCTCCTTAATAGATAGGAAAATTTGTGTCACTTTTTTATGTACTACAATACGTAGAATAATCAAAGTTTAATAGACGATTGTTCGAGTTTTAAGAACAATTGTTTCGACTTTAAAATTTGAGGTTAGAATAAAAAGATTGCCTTCACGCTTAAGTAATGATTTTGTAATAAGTTCGTAAACGCGTGACAAAAATATATTATCATCGGTAATTAATTGTCAAACACTCCTTCTTACGTTACTGTCCTTCTTTTGTTTGCTTTATTTCGTTCACTAGAATAATAAACAATCAATTTTAAATTACGTCATTGTTAAATTACACGTTTTTCATTATCAGGTTTTTGTTCAATGAAAACTTAAACATTCGTTTCTCTCATTTTCATATTTTCATTCATTTATTTTGCATATTTTGTTTACTTTGTCTGTATGTACTTCAAAAAAAAAAAAAAATTTCCCTGTCTTTAATACTTGCTTAGTCATTTTTTTAATAACCGTTTAAACGTCGTACAAATTTGATTCGGAACGATTTTTTGTGTTTCACCTTTTTATGCAAGTTCAAGCTCTTGCATGATAGATGAGACATCGATCGGTACCTGTTGCAAGGAACTTAGTCTCCGTGTTGGTAATTTTTGCGCATTAAATTTGTCATTGAATAATGTATCGTCAATTTCTGTGCAACTAATTCAAGTTCCGCGTGCGCGATGCAAATTCATCATCCCAGTCCCAACGTCAATTGATTTTAATTCAGTTCAGTGCGTCGTGTCGAAAAATTTTTCACTTTATATTGATCAATTTTTTCTTTTTTCCAGGTTATTATGAAGAACCAGGAAATAACGTGATTCGTATTTGGACGGAACTGCAGGCGTTGCAATAAGCGACAATGTCTCACGAGGACGAAATGGTACAGCTTGGACATTATCAACTTAGCATCACAGGTACAAACAAAAGACGTTTAAATTTGAATAAATGAAAAATTGCAATTTTAATGAATTATACAATCGATTAATTAATCGGAATTTGAGATAATGATGAAAACGACAATCAAAATAAAAGTTGAATAAAAAAGTTGAAAATTCATTATATTTTTCAGTTGAATCAGCGTCCTTGCATTTGTCATCGTTCCTGAAACCGAATCCTTACGTGGAATTGTCAGTAGACGAGAGGAACTCTCGTAAGACCGACGTACTAAAATCGACCTATCAGCCAAAATGGAACGAGGTGTTTATGATCTATGTGAAACCGCAATCGACGTTGCATTTCCGCGTGTTAGACCACAGCACGTTTCGGAAAGACACTCTGATCGGTGAGAAGAAAATTAATCTGTACCAGATCCTCACCCATTACAAAGGCAAGATCGAAAAGTTAGAACTCACGCTGGATTTGATATGCGAGGGGAAGGACCAGTCCCTCAAAGTCGGCGAGCTGGTCACGCTTTTTGATGGGCTTAAGGTCGAGACTAACGAAAGGCACTCTGCTGGTGCCTCAGGGTCAACTGTTACACCAATTGGTGGTAAGATTTTAAAACTTAAATGAAATTTAATTAAAAATCAAATACACTGGTTAGTAGAATAGAATATTGAAAAAAAAAAAAATACAATTTTAACTTTTACTTTTCAGGATCGTCACACGAAGTATCGAGTAACAGAAGAAGCATATTGAACGGAGGTATCAGAGCGAGACTTAGGCTGGACGATGGAAAAGCATCTACCTCGACTACGCCTCAGGTTACACAAAATTCGACAACCATGAGCGCAAATTCCTCCTCGGTTCAGCCGGCCTCTGACGGGGCGAGCAGCAGTCGCAACAATGACATGGCCGTGAGTTCAGCGAGCACGCAGATTCTCGTAGTGAACGGCACGACTGGCGTCCACAGCACCTCCAGCACGAGCGGCTGTAACAATGGTACTGGTAGCACGAGTAGCAACAATTTGTCTATTTTTAATACGCCCCTGGGCCAAGTATCGATGACTGTTAACGCTGCAACGTCCAGTCCGGTTGCCACCACTGCACAAATTGCCGCCACAAGCAGCGCTGCTGCTTCTATTCCTGTCGCAGAACCTGAAAACGTTACTCAGGCCGAGGAACCTCTTCCTGCTGGATGGGAAATGAGATTTGATGTCTATGGCAGAAGGTTCTGTTCAATAATGTTTTCATATTTCGTTAATCTATGATTTTTAATTTTAATCATGCTTTGTGTATATACTTTTTAATTTGTTGACTTTTTAAAGATGAGTTTTATTTTTTGTTATGCAAAAGAATGTAAATGCAATGATGATTTCATAATTACTTAATATGCACTGCAGGTACTACGTTGATCACAACACACGAAGTACGTCTTGGGAGAGGCCTCAGCCTTTGCCTCCAGGTTGGGAAGTGAGACGTGACCCTCGAGGCAGGATATATTATGTTGATCACAACACTCGGAGTACCACTTGGCAAAGACCAAACACAGAAAGGTTGCAACACTTCCAACAGTGGCAGGGTGAAAGACAGTATGTCGTACAACAGGGCAATCAAAGATTCCTGTACCCGCAGGTACTTACATTATTTACTACAAAAATTTCAAATGAATTTAATTTTTGAAGTTACATTGAAATTTTACAAAATTCACTTTTGTTCATTCAATTTTTTTAAATGGTTTACTAAATGACAACCTTCTTTCAGGCTCATAACAGTCAAGCAATAGCTGTGGGACCGTCAACAAGTACTGTTGACGACGATGATGCCTTAGGACCTCTGCCTAAAGATTGGGAACGTCGAAAACATCCCGAAGGCCGAGTTTATTTTGTCAATCATGTGACCCGAACGACGCAATGGGAAGACCCGAGAACGCAGGGACAGGAGATAATGGAAGAGCCGCCTCTTCCCGATGGCTGGGAGATTCGGCTCACTGAGGATGGAGTTCGGTACTTTGTTGATCACAATACGAGAACAACTACATTCCAAGATCCAAGGCCTGGTGCTCCCAAAGGGTAAATTCATTTTCTTCAAATATCGATAAAATAATCGGTACTTTTATTTTTCGAACAAAAATTCAATTAAATTTATTTTTTATTTCAGTCCCAAGGGATACCGAGTGCCAAGGGCCTACGAGAGGTCGTTTCGCTGGAAACTGTCGCAGTTTCGTTTTCTGTGTCAAACGAATGCGATGCCCAATCACATCAAAATTAGCGTTAGCCGTCAAACTCTTTTCGAAGACTCGTATCATCAGATTATGAATGCCGAAGCATTTGCACTCAGACGAAGATTGTACATAATTATCAAAGGAGAGGAAGGGTTAGATTATGGTGGAGTTTCAAGGTCAACATTCTTTGCTAAATTTTTTTGATCAAGTAATCAATTAAACAAAAAGAGGCCACTGTGATTAATAAAGCGAAATTTGTTCTTTTCAGGGAGTGGTTTTTCTTGCTCAGTCACGAGGTGCTAAATCCAATGTACTGCCTTTTCGAATACGCTAATAAGAGTAACTATAGCTTGCAAATCAATCCGGCTTCCTACGTGAATCCTGACCACTTACAATACTTCAAGTTCATTGGCAGATTTATCGCTATGGTAATTGGTCAATCAATATTGATATAAAAACCATTAAAAATAGAGATAATAAAGGACAAAAAAAGAATTAATTATGTGGTATTTTTTAACAGGCTCTTTATCACGGTCGCTTCATCTACAGCGGATTTACAATGCCCTTTTACAAGAGGATGCTTAACAAAAAGTTAATTATGAAAGATATAGAATCAATTGATCCCGAATTTTATAAATCACTGGTTTGGATCAAAGAGAACAATATCGATGAATGCGGCCTTGAATTGTATTATAGTGTTGATTTCGAGATTCTTGGCCAAGTTATTCACCATGAGTTGAAAGATGGGGGAGACAAAATCAGGGTTACTGAAGAAAATAAAGAAGAGTATATTAGGTAGAACAAATATTATAAAAAATTATAAATTAAAAAAAATGTTTAACATTTTTGTTAATTTTGTTCTTTTTATAATGCAGATTAATGACTGAATGGCGCATGACGCGAGGTATCGAGGAACAAACAAAAGCATTTTTAGAAGGATTTAATTCGGTGGTTCCCCTCGAGTGGCTCAAATATTTTGATGAACGAGAATTGGAGCTGATGTTGTGCGGCATGCAGGAGATCGACGTTGATGATTGGCAAAGAAATACAATTTACAGACATTATACGCGTAACAGCAAACAAGTCTTATGGTTTTGGCAGGTATGAAATTCAAAAAATCAAATTCACTTTTTGTCAAATAAAACCAACTTTTTCAAATTCAATTGGAATTAATTTTTAATTTTTGTTTTTCAGTTTGTTCGAACGACTGATAGTGAGAAACGAGCAAGATTGTTGCAATTTGTCACTGGAACTTGTCGTGTGCCTGTGGGTGGATTTGCAGAGTTAATGGGTAAGAACATAATAAAGAAATAACTTAAATAAAAATGCATGCATTTTGAATTTTGAAATGATATTTCATAAGATGACATTAATAACAATGAACAATAATTTTAACAATGTTTTATTCGATGATTTACAGGAAGCAACGGTCCTCAAAGATTTTGTATAGAAAAAGTTGGCAAAGACACTTGGCTGCCACGATCGCACACTTGCTTCAACAGGCTTGATCTGCCGCCGTACAAAAGTTACGACCAGATGGTGGAAAAATTGAACTACGCCATCGAGGAGACCGAGGGCTTCGGTCAAGAATAATGATTTCAAATGACAATATGTTGTACTTGGTAGGTGACGAGATTCATTTCGCCAAGTGCAATCTATCATTTTTTATCGCTGTAGAATAACTTGAAATCGTTTCGAGGTTTGAGGCTAAGTGCTTGCGAACCATAATTGTATTTGTGTAAAATATCAAGGAAAAAATCAAGAATTTTGACAGCCTCGACGCTCCAATGTTGTAGAAATAACAAAAAAAACCTAGTTATTGCAAGCACAGGTATATTCAATGACTTAAATTTAGTTTACGATAGCTAATCAGGCGCTGTTGTTCTTATGCATTTTTTTTTCTTTTCTTCGTCAGTGATCCCAAAAAGTATGAAGCCTTGAATATATATAAATATAAATATATAATTATAAATATGAATGCAAACACAAAAAATTATAAATATTATATATAGATGTATATGAAAGTATGCGTGTGGGCGGTTACACGCTTATCCGACATACACGCATATGTATGAATTGTGTACATAGTTTTTAATTCAGGAAAAAAAACTTCTAGATGAACTTAGACAAATGTGTGGATGTGAATTGAAGCTGGACATAAAAAGACGACAAACAAGACGAACGCGGGTAAACTTACTCACTTTTTTGCGAGCGAAAGTGTAATGCGACTTTTCATTTTGCAGAAACGGTTATTTTCGAGATGAAGAAAAAAGAAATTTTTGTGACGCGACAGAGAGTGTAATCTGTTATTTTTTAAGTCAACCGAAACTTTTTTGTTTGTCATATATATATTTTGTTATCAATGGCGTGTAATTCCATACGATAATTTGATCTTTTTAGCAAAGATAAAAAGATTGATAAAAGAAATAAAAAAAATCGAATAAAATGAAAAAAAAATGACTTTTTGATTTGAATTGGAATTGTAAACTGCGATGACAATTTAGGTACGTTAGTCATTGTCGGTTAGGTCACTGCGCGCTCTTACCAACAAAGATTCATTGAACTTGTTGATTTGAAATATAAAAAAAAGCCTTAAAAATAAATATGCAGAATCGATAAAAATGCAAAAGTATTAGGTGGAGTTATATTGGTCGGGCTACTGTACAGGATCCATTCCTGAATGCGATCTCTCTACTGCTCGCCGTGGAGACTTTTGGCTGCTAGGTCACCCCCCTGGTCTGATTTGCCTTTCCTTAGTCAACCTGGTCACCCCAGACTCCTCCAGGGTGTTCATATTGATAATGCAGACGTCCAATTCAACATGGGATACTGCGATCCTAATCTTAGATTCTCCTCCAACATTAATCCCCGATGAAGCCTGATTACAAGAGACAAATGGTTTTGTAAAAAACCACTCAGAGAACCTCTTTAAAATATAAATTTGAGAATTTTGTTTGCCATTTTTTACTTGGTAATTTTGGTTGCAAAATTTTGTGAATTATTACAACATATTTATGTAATATGTTTTAGTTCTGATCAACGACGCTTGGTTGATATTTTTTGTGAGCAAATAAAATTTTTGTCGTACAACTGTTGGTAAAGAGCAGAACAAAGCGCGTCGTTTGGGGGGCGGCCATAGACGCTCTCGTGATTCCTGCAGCCACTTCACTAAACAACGCCCAGTTTACTAGTCGAAACGTTCAGCACAAAGATTTGTTCGAGCCGGCAATTTTGGGTCGTGTGAAAAATATTTTCCTCCGGCTTCTTTTTATTTGAAAATCAACATGCCTACGAGTGAGTACACAACAAATTTGCAAGTCACAGAAAGTTACACTCTAACCAAACAAACATATTTTCATTGTTTTTTTTTTCTGTAACAAAAATAAAAATATAATTCTTTTGTTCTTGAATTTTCTTCTGTAAATCATTCATTGTTCAATTTTTTATTAAGGTTCATTACCAATTATATCGTGTACTGAAAGAAAAAGCAATGCGAATTCTATAAACTAATTTAAAGAATATGCAATCTGTTTATTGAAGAGTCGGTGAAAACTACTTACCGGGCAGACATTTAATTTCTCATTTTCAATATACCTTTATATAAAATTTTTGGTTTTGTGAAAATTATTAATTTCAATTTTTTTCATAACCAAAACATTGACAGAGTAAATAAAGAAATTACAATTATATCATATTGCTTGCATTGTTTTTGATTAAGAAACGTCAACGAATAATGTATGCAATGATAATCTTTCAGATTTGTTTTTTTTCCTCAGAACTGGTTACCTACATCCAATCTCGTGTACTAGGAAAAATATGTATTAAAAATAAAAGTTCAGTATTTGTATTTTTTTTAAAACAACGATTACCAAAAAAACAAAATTATCTATAAAAATTTGTTAGCTTAGTACCCATTTTTTTAAAAACAGATAACAAAATAAGTATTGAACTCTTATTTTTTATAAATATTTTTTCACGTGTACACGAGATTGAATATAGGCATGATAATTTTTCTTTCAGTGTGGGTAAAGTGGCCGGCACTAGATTAAATTATACAAACTTTTGAACAACATGATTGAAGTTTTGTACATTTTTGTATCGATTACCGACAACAATACCACTTTTTCTAACAAATTAAAGATCTTTATGTTACATTAATTACATATGGTGATTGTGATGATTGAAATAAAGTGAAAAAATGAATGAAGAAATTAAAAAAAAAACAGAATGCCAATTTTGCAGTTCATTGTAACGAGAGAAAATACATGCAATTGCATGCTAAATTATTAGAAAGTTAAGTTTTCAGGGTTTGTGACACTGATCAAACCAAAACGTTTAGTTACACTCAAATCGCAGTGTTGTTTTTCTTGATTTCGAAAGGTTGAAATCTTTAATTTCGACAATGGAATTGTTAAAATGATTGAACAATTTATTGATGGTGTTCAGTTACAATACATGCGTGAGCAACACACTTTTCAATCAACATAAATTAAACTTTTATTAGTTTGAACTGTTTTCAACTCTTTAAAAATTCCAACAGAAAACAAATTTAAATCAAACAAAGAACTCTTTCACAACTGCATGCGTTACATGCATGAATATGATACGCAACACAAAATATGTGACTGACCAATTTAAAAAGTAAGACGTTTACGACCCGGCTTTTTGAAAAGGGTTTCTTTCTAAACGTCATAAAACTCGAGAGGCGAATGCATCGTAAAATGGCTCCCCAAATATTCAATGGGAAAAAAAAGATTTTAGGTCTCAAACCCATAACATTTTGTCGTCGCTATACTCTGCGCGTCGTATTTCGATTTGCTGAAGCTCAAAATAATAGAGCAATTAATTGCAATCATCACTTGATTATTTTTTTTTTAATTTAGTCATATCATTTAGATTTGGGAATTACTTCTTTCCACCCAAAAATACAAATATTCAAATTAAAAGTCTAAAAAATTCTTAAACTTTAATATTCTTCATCTTTGTAAAAAAATTAAAATGCATTGAAATTTATCCACGTTGAAGCAAAAAATCTGTGACGCATGTAGACACTATAAATTTTCTCAATATCTCTCTCAATATGAGCAAGATGAAAAAAATTGTTTTAATTTTTGACGTTTTATTGTTTGTTTGGCATTTTTGATCTTATACTTGATTATATTGCAGCTGGGACAATGTCGTCAGAATTCCTGGCCGAGATGCGTAAAAACTTTTACGGAGATCGGCACAACCTTCTGGCTCAAAACATCTGCACCAAGAGCGATTGCATAGACGCTCTGTTGATGCGAAAATCCTTGGAAACAAATATCCCTGTGTTCAATCACAAAATTGAGTCTGAGGGGAAACCAGTAACCAATCAAAAGAAAAGCGGAAGATGCTGGATTTTTGCTCTGCTCAATACAATGAGGATACCTTTCATGAAGGCTCGGAACATTGAGGAGTTTGAGTTCAGTCAGACTTATCTCTTCTACTGGGATAAAGTACACAAAAATTATTATCAAAAAAATCAAAAACGAATAACAAATGAAACAGATGAACATAAATAATTAAAACAATAAATTATAAGAATTAAACAAAACAAATACATCAATTATGAATTTTTTTTAGATTGAACGTTGCAACTTTTTCCTTCACAACATTGTCAAAGCAGCACTTAAAGGCGAAAGACCAGACGGTCGAGTAATTCACTATCTTCTAATGGACCCAACAGAAGACGGAGGTCAATGGCATATGCTGGTGAATCTCGTCAACAAGTACGGAGTAGTGCCAAAGTGCAACTTCCCGGATACGTACAACTCAGAAAACAGTATGCGGATGGACAGCATTCTGACAAGCAAATTGCGTGAATTTGCCAAGGAACTGATCGATCTTGTGGAAAAGAAAGTCACCGAGGAGCAGCTAGAGTCTCGCATCCGGGAGCAGATGTCTGTCCTTTACAAAGTTATCGGCATTTTCCTCGGCATCCCCTCGGAAACTATCACATTCGAGTACTACGACAAGTCGAAGAATTTCAACTCCATCGGTCCTGTTACCCCGCTTGATTTCTATCAGAATTACGTAAAACCTGTTTACAACATTGATGACAAAGTCTGCCTGGTCTCGGATCCGCGACCGAACAATCCATATGGAAAATTGTACACTGTGGAGTATATGGGGAACGTATTAGAAGGAGAGATCGTCAAGTACAATAACCAGCCTCCGGAATTGATTTTGAAACTGATTCCGGAGAGCATTAAGGATAACGAGGCTGTTTGGTTTGGTTGCAATGTAGCCAAGAGGTGCAATTACAAGTCCGGCATCCACGATCTAAATGTTTATGATTACGAGTTGGTCTTTGGCACTGATGTTACGATGGGTTTGAACAAGGCCGACAGATTGATCTATGGCGAGTCTGTCATGACACATGCCATGGTTTTCACTGCTGTCTCGTTGGATGTAAGCATTTTTTTAAATATAAATTCAAAAATATAAAATATAAATTTATATATGAAATATAAATGGATTTTTTTTTTTTTATGGAGTTCGATTAATTGAAAATTGTTTTACATTTTCAGAAAAATGGTGACGTGACGAAGCTTCGCGTTGAAAATTCGTGGGGAAATGAAAGAGGCGACAAAGGATACCATATTATGACCGATGAATGGTTCAAGGAATTCGTTTTCGAAGTGGTGCTTGACAAAAAGTATCTGCCAGCTGATGTATTGGCTGTACAGGATCAAGAACCTGTCATGCTCCCACCTTGGGACCCGATGGGATCGTTGGCTCTATAAATGTAGCATTTAAATGGTGCAGTAATGAAAGACAAGACCAGACGCCTATTTTTTTTTACGACTTATTGCAAAATTATGAATTATGCTTTTTCTGGTTTTATCTTTCAAATACTCGATGTTATATCTATCACAGAATTGTAAAATTACAATAATTATCAACTTCTCTTATGGTTAAAACTGGGTGGACAGTTGCGACGAGTCATTCCCAGTATATTTTTTTACTAATAACAAAAAATGTTCTTATTACTAATTATAAAACTTTCATATAGGAAATGATGAAATAAACCACAATTTGAGAAAAAAACGAAATGTTATAATTATTTTAAACAATGAATTAAACTGATTTCATCAAGTTCTCAGATAATTGATTGACTTTTCAAGTATCTCTTTGCGCACTCGCGAATAATTTGGATTTTGTCTCAGGATCTCGTAGGAGATATCGATGGCATCAGCGTAAAGTTTGTTTTTAAAGTAGCAGTGCGCCAGTTTGTATCCAACCGAAAGTTTCGATTTGCCGCAGAACTTCCAGGCTACAATGTAATGATCAACAGCCTCGTAGTAATTCTGCTCCTTCTCTGCGATCTGAGCTAGGAGTTCGTGAGCTTTGACGCAAGTCGCATTGTACTGCAAAACCTTCTTTAGTAGCTCTCTCGCAATATCGTACTTGCTGTTTTGAATGTAAATGCTCGCCAGAAGAGTCCAACTTCGTTCCAGATATTCCGCGTCCTCGAAAGTCCAAGCATTTTTGCTTACTCGTTTCAGATGATTTCGAGCTCGAGGGGCTTGTTTCAGTAAGATGTGAGCCATTGCTAAGCCTAAAGCAGGTCCAACGTGATCTTTCAAAGAATCCTGGCTGGCCAAAACTGTGCAGTCCTGCAGAGCCTTTTCAATATTTGATTTCTGTTTCGTCGCAAGAAGGAAAAAGTTCCCCATCAAACGTCGAGTTAGGACTTCGTGAGGATTGCCTTTTGGATTCAGTTCCTAAGAAAGAAAGATTCAATATTTCTGAGAATTTATTTTTAATTTTTCATATTATTCACAATGTTTATTATAACTTTTTGAGTATTTATTCTAATTTCTGATTGAGCTAACCTGCATGAGTCCTTGGACGGTTTTCAAGGCTACATTCCTCGTATCCTGGTACTCTGCATCATCATCATTGAAAACTTCACTGGACATTGTTGAATCTTCATCAGGATCCAGACAAATTTCAACCATATTGTAAATTGCTTGCTGGCCCCATTCTGGGTCGCGACGTGCCATGTTAAAGTGCCTGAGGGCAGAGTTCATCTTGCCTAGTCTCCAATCGTAAAGCCCTGCACAGTAGTGATATCCAGCTTCGTCCTTCGAACGGTGTACGTTGTTCTTTGCACGATTCAGCCACTCTTCTAGTTCATCCATGCTGTCTGCACATTTTCAGTAAATTAAAATTAAATAAAGCTTAAATTATAATTAATTGAAAGCCTAATAAAAATTAGCCTAATTAAAAGTTAAATTAGAATCGAATAATGACTGGTTAAAAAAAAACTTACTCATCCGTCGAGAAACTTCAATAAGTCGAGCCAAAGCGGTCCAATAAGTTGGTCTTTGAAGAAGAATCTGTCTGAAATGGTAGGCCGCAGTTTCAAAATCAACCCGTCTGAAAGCAAGATCTGCCATCATTACCGAAGCTGCTTCATTGTTAGGATCAGTGGTGAGAATTATGGAACAGGTCTGGGCACATTTTTCCAGGTTGCTTGTCTGAAATAAGAAATTAAGATCAAAATTCTAGTTTTCGAACTAAATATTATCTTTTTGTTTAGATATTTTTATTATACCTGCATGTACAATTTGGCCAGTGATAGTAAAGTGGTTACATCAGTCGGTGTATAGTTCAGGGCATCTTTGTAGTAAGATGCTGCTTGATCAAAATCACGAAGAGTAGACGAGTATTCTGCAGCTTCCAAATAAAATTGTGCTGAAAAACAAAATTATATGAAGCCCGTAAAAAGTATAATTAAAATTATGTCAAAAATGCAAAACAAATAATTTACCAATAAGTTGTTTCTTCTCCAATCCAGATAGGAAAGTATTGGCTCGATTATAGTGCTTCGCTAGAAGATCTATAGCTTCCTTCGTAGTTCCCAAAGCTTCTTTGATGTTGCCACGTTTTTCCTTAACTTTTGCCAGCATGTGAAGTTGTTTAGTGTGCAAATCAATCTTTTTCGGATCTGTGACATCAACGCTATCTGAATCACAAAAATTGCAAAATTCATTATTATCAATAGACTTTGAAATTGTATTCAAGTTTTACACCAACCTTTGATGTTTTGCATAAGAATCAGCTCAGCATCATTGAATTGCTTCATTTTTATATAAAGTTCAGCTAGGTCTAATTTCAGTTCATCGTTTTCCTCCTTCTTCATAGCCTCCTTGTAGTAACTGATTGCCTTTTGATAATGGTGCGTTTTAATCAAAGCTTTGCCCATTTTTCGAGCAGAGACCTTATCTTTAGAATTGGTTTTCGAGGACAATTCATAAGCCTCAATAGCTTTCTCAGGTTCTTGAATTGTAATATACGCATCTCCCAGCATTACATAACTTTTTGGACCTGGGCATTTTTCCACCAGTTCTCTTCGAACAAAAAGTTATTATCAAGTTAAAAAATTTTTAATTTGATTTTTAATAAATCTACAACTTTGAACACCATAAGTATCAAGAGGACAAAATTGAAGTTGAAATTATAAATAATATATTGTGCACTATTTGATTACATTAAGATTTCGCTTTTTTAAGTGTCCTTAACTTTATCTATTTTATTAATTTATTTAAAAATTATAATGCAATTTAGTTACCTATAACACTGAGCGAACTTAGTCCTGTCTTTTCTATGAGTGAGATAAATCTCTGCCAACTTGATGCACGCCTGAAGAAAATAAGGCGCATCGGAAGTGACTTTTTCAAGACAAAAAATAGCCTTTTCCACGTCCCCCATGTCTAAAGCTAGTTCCGCGTTGCTGATCACGATCCTTCCCTCCTCCGCGCTGTTCGCTAGCTCGACCTTGGCTTCTTCCATCACGGCGACGGCATCCTGAAACCTCGTCAGTTTACTGTACGCCTGGATAAGTTCCAGATAAACAGTGGTCATATCAGACACTGAGAAATTTTGGATCTTCTTTAATCCTGCGATGGCATCCTTGAAATGTTCCACGCACCCCTCATAGTCTCCCTTTTCTTTTGCAATGACTCCTGAGATAGCATGGTACATCGGATCGTTCCTGACCTTGAAGTTGCAACTCACTCCAGATTCTAAAGTCTGGGCAGCCTGATGATGGTTTCCTTGACGGACCAGGATCTGAGCCATGAGCAGGTACCCAGGAGCATTCGTAGGATCAGATTCCAAGAGTTTATTCAACGACTCTTTAGCTTCTTCATGGTCCCCTAGTTGCATCTTGATCTTAGCGAGGACCAGGAAAGTCTCGCTGAAGCCCGGACAGGCGTCTGACAACATTTCTAAGATGCTGAGACAACAATTGTCCCTTTCAGAAGTCTCGGTTATTTCAGTGATAACCTGCGAGGGCAAATGCAATAGATACTCCTGGACTATGTTGGAACAAAGATCAGGGTTCAGGTGGTCAAGATAATCGTATCCATAGGCGAGTTTAGAACACTCCTCTCGGATGGTCCGGGCAGCTTTCTCCAAGAAGCCCATGGCCTTGCCGGAGTCCTTTTTTCGGAACAGTTTAGCGGACATGGTGTAGAGCTCTGGAGCAGCGTTGAAGTTGGACTGTTGGATCTCCAGAAGAAGTTCCACTTGTTGGAGAGCCACATCCCCAGCTCCTGGAGAGGTGTCCATTAGTTGGCACTGAGCCAGGCCTACCAAGGCCGGGAAGGACGACTCGTCCATCATGATCGTGCTTCTGTACCAGGTCTCTGCCTCCTTGACGTTGCCCATCTTGAAACAGAGGTTGGCATGTTCGATCAGAAGTTCAGGATCAGATGATTTGCCTTGCTGCTGTAGCATCTTCTCAGTCGCCTTCAACATCTCGGAGATGACCTCCTCGCTGCCATTTGATAGTTTGGAAAACAAGTTGATACAATTCACCAGGAGGCTCACGTTCTTTGGTTCTCGCTGGTTCATCATTTTGAAGAGCTGCTTCAGGCACTGGGCTCCTTTTGAGAAAGCCCCATCCCTGCAGAGGGCAACCAAGGCATTCGCTTTCAGAGCGTCAATGTTGTGATTTTCCATGCTAAGGATTTTCAAGGCGGATTCTAGAACTTGGTCCCAGTCCTTTAGTGCCAGCTGGTTCATCATCTTTTCTACCAAAGGGACACTCAGATGAGGATACCGAAGGATCAGCTTGTTCAGGATCGCTATAGCCTCCGCGTGTTCCCCGACCAACTCTTTGACCTTGGCTGCGCCTAAGAGTGCTCCGAAATTCTTCCCGTCCTCTTTCAGGACGATTGAAAAGTAGTCGGTGGGCTGTCTGGATTCAGACTTTGATTCCAATTCACACCAACCTTTAACGATACATATACTGTGGCTCAACGGGTCAGATTTGTAGGCCTTGTTTGCAAACTCTTTGGCCGCGGTTGGTTTGTTTAAGATGAGGTACATCGTGGAGACCAAGCTCAGTGCTGAAGGTTGCGCTTTCATTTGCTGTTCTTTTAGCTTGATCTCAAGATCGTCTGTGACGGATTTGTTGATTAAGTTTTGCATGATTAGGGCGGGAAAAATATTTCTGCTCCGTTCAGAGAGCTCGGATATTTCTTTGGAGGCTTCTCGGATCTGGTTTGTCAGGAAAAGGGATAAGGATAATAGAATCCTAATATCTTCATTGGTAGGATAGGACTCACTTGCCTCTCTGGCGTAACGTAACATCTCATTGTGCTGCTTATGCTGGCCCAGCCATTGAATTATGGAGATGTATTCTGAAGTTTCCATTTTTGTAACAATTTTATAACAATTTGCCAAACGTTTTCTTCTATAATCTCTTTTTTTACCTTTTGTTTTCCCGATTTGTTTTATTTCAATTAGTTATTTTTTTTTGTATTATTTTGTTAATATTTTATTTACCCTTATCATCTTTCTCTTAATTTAATGTTTTATTTTTCTAGCTAATTTAAAATTTTGTGTACACGTAAAAAACAACTCTTTACAGTCATAAATAGAACAACAATCTCAAAAACTGTTGATTGATGATATTAAATCAATGATATTAAAATCAATTATTTGTCATCGTGTAAATTGCAACAATTAAAGAATGACTGAAATGTTTCCATCTCAGTTGCATGGCAACGCACAGACTGCCGCAGGTGCACCGACGCAGGTGCTATTCAGTCTGGCACGATCACGTGATTGCGAAATTTTCCCTAGAGAAGAATCCCCAGAATATCCCCCTGCACTGCAGTTCTACATTACCTCGAAAAACGATTTACCTACTAAAATTGAACAAAAAAAAGTTGTGAATCTTCGAAAAATGAACAAATCATTTCAAATTAATTAATTTATTGAAAATGCATCTTAACAAGTGTTTTTTACCTCTCTAAGTTAATTCAATATATTTATTACAATTCAGTAAAAATGATTCTATAAAGCGGACAAATCCAAATTGTGCTCGTTTTTATTTTTCATTAATAAAAACGGACTAGACTCGATATTTACACATTTACAAAATTCACGCCTCACAAAAGGTCCTTCCAGTTTTTCTGCTCAAGAATTTTTTTTCGTTTCTTCTCTCTTCGCTGGTAACGCAACTTTGCCCAAATGCCCTGACACATTCGTTGTAACCGCTGATCATTTATTTCTTTCGCGAAATAAAATACATCGGGGATCATTCTCATCGGATATTTGAATTTATTCCTCTGAATAAGACTGAGGCAGGCATATAGTTTACACCTAGCAACCAATGACGGGTCACCTAATTTTAAGGCGATTCTGAACTGGCGAATTGATATTTTTCCTGCCATTGTTGCCTGCAAAAATAATTCTATTTAAATTTTCATTCAGAAATTATCAACATTTCATTTTCGTTCAGATCTAAGAGAACTCTTAAGACAAAATTTGAGAGTCAGTTATGTTAAATAAATTTTTCAACTTACACAATTCCTATAAGAATCACCGAGAGCAGAAAAAGCTCCTCCTAATGTTGACAACCAGGAAATGGCATACATTAAATGCATGCGCTCAATAATCATATAATTAATGATATTATTCCTAAAAAAAGTTGAAATTATTATTTTTGTTAAATAATATCAAATAGAACAAACAAATGATATCAAATGACGTTTATTTTAACGAGAAAAATATGTTTGAATAATTTGTATAAATTGAAAACTCACCATTTGACATCTAGAAATTGATGTTTAGGTGTGAGCAATTTCAAAAAAACCACTCGATCTCCTCTGAAAGCTTCATGATCATCGAAAAGTTGTGACAAAATTTTCAGAAATGATCGACGAAACGTTTTGGAGACATTGATCTCGGTCACACAAGCAGAAGCCAAATACGCATCACACCCTCGTCTGTTAAACTTGACAGCTACGATCGTTTCCTCAGAATCTTGCTCATCATTATTGCATTGATATTGTGCAACTGTTTCCAGGTTGATCAGTAGGTCGTCAAAGACTTCCTTTCTTCTATACACAATCAGCCGAATTTGCTCGTCGCAATTCATGTTTTCTGTTTCATAGTAATTACAATTCTTCCAAATATTTTGAGCTCAAAAAAGATCTTTAGTTCGTGGCAGTTGTAGTGAATTTTTGGACTGATGATTATGTTTTCCGAGTTGAAACTCAAAGTCAACATTACTTACATCTTAAAATTATATCGGATTTGGAATATTGACTGACTTTCGTAGGTTATGTTCACTTAAGCAGAAGAGAATTATTCGTGTAGCTTGCAGCCGGTTGTGGAAAGGAAAAAGTGGTATGCGCAGGAATTCTACGTGTTGGCGCGAGTTTAATTAGAAATTAGTAAACAACAAAATTCGTTGAAAATGATTAATTAAAATATTTGTTTGATAGAAATAAAAAAAAGAACAAGAAAAACCGTCAATAACAATTTTTAATGTTAACTGTCATTGTTGAATAATGAAAATTAAAAAATGTTTGAATCATTCATTAAAAATGTAACAAATCTTTTGTTATAAATGATACAAGTGAAAAACAAAATGTCATTACTGGTATTGATTATTTCGGAGTTATTATAATTAGGGAGGTGACAAATATGACATTTTGATCAACTATCACCTGATTATTACAGCATCATCAAAGGTTTGTAATTTAGTATCGAATCTCATCAAAAGCAAGTTACAAAATCGATAATCTTACATCGCACATAATCACCAATATCACCAATTAACTCATCGTAATTCGATTCACAAAGTCCTGAATTAGGCTCTGTGTTACATTGGATAACGTTGATGCGTGTTGTACGTGATGTAATTCTCACTATGAGAATCACCTGCAAAGTATATTTGCACAAGTAATTTACCAACAGTTAATCCATCTTCTATAGAAAATATTTGCCCAATTGTGTAACAAAATCTTACTGTCAAACCAAAAGTTGTTTCTGTTGCAAACAAATTATTTAAATTTTATAAACGGTTACATTTCCTAATTTTTCTTAAAATAACAGATCTCAACAATATAATATTACCAACAGTTTATTATTACTAATTATTAATCTTACCAATTTTACATACAAATTCCAGAACAAATGAAAGACTTTCATATATGAACTATATTTCAATAAGACAGTTGTAAACTAGTTAAACTGACAGTCAACTCAAAATATGTCATTTAATTTAGATTTTTTTAGACTTTTTTGACAGTTAGAATTCGTTGATTATGGTGGATTGTAATTTTGGTTTTGACACTTGCTGTATGCCTACTTATAGTCAAGTTTCATAACTATTTCCCTCGAAACTACATTTCCTGTCAAACAAAAAAAGGAAAGAGTTGTCAAAAATTGACTACTTTTGAATTGAATCAATCAATTTGACAGTAAATTAAATGTATCATTCAAACTGTCAATACAAAAACTGTCCCATAATTAAGATTTGTTCTACTTGTTTGACAGTTTGAATTTGTTTTGATTACGGTTGATGTGAATTATGGGTTTAACAGCTGTCACTTGAACAGTTGTCAAAATATTTTAGTGGATGGTCATGATTTTTGCTGATGTGCAGGTCGTCTCAATTGTTGCAACGCCGCCGACGCCGCCAACTCGAGCCGAAGTCAGTCGGTGGCCGGACGTCGCGACGCTCGTACCGCCTCGAGCGTTGCTCATAAGCGCGATCGAATGTGCATCTCGCGTATAAGTTATGTCGCGCCAACAACTTACCACCGTTAATTATTATCACCTTTCACGACTCGCGCGAATTATGTAGCCGAACTCTTTCTTAGTGCGGAGTCATGTCAAGGTTTTTTGTATTACACTGATGGTCAGTATCCTGACGAATTCTTCTTAAATTCATTTCTTAAAAAACTTTGTTCTCGTTCAAAATAAATTTCAAACATTTTTTAAACTATCGCAAACATTTGGATTACCTTGAAATCCTTTTTATTTGATAGCGATTGATTATATTTGTCAGTAATTTAAATTTGACCTTTTTTGTCAACTTTTTATCTTTGAAAAAAAAAAAAAAATTATACATTCAATGTAAAATCTGTGTCATTTATCACAAAGTTTTTTTTATCTAAAAAAAAAACAAATTAACATTAATTGACAGTTTGTTGTTTATGAATAAAATCGGTTTCGGGTTACCTTACCATTTGACATCGTATTCATTTTGCGCGATCGTCGTTACTCATTTTTTCATCTGGAATGACGAGAATGAGATAAGAGAATATTTTGTTACACCGCAATTGATCAAAGCGATATTTTTGGTCCGCGAACGATCCGTAAATCACGCATAAAAGGCCAATATTCTGTGGTGCTTTTCTCAATTTACGTTTCCGTCGTGTTTTCCTGTGTGTACATTTTCATCCAACGCGTATCACTTATAAATTTACAACGTTTTGTTTGTACTTTGACATGAATTGCAGGCGATGGATAAATTTCAATTTGTGCGTGTACATTTTTTTGATTCAAGTTTTTCTTCAGATAAAAAAAATATTGTAACGTTTTAGCTCGCGGATGTTTTATAGTTCGGCTCACAATACACATTTTCAAGAAATGTTATAAAAACAAAATGTAATACAATTGTAAAGTAATATATAATATCAATAGTTTTTCTCTGAGCAAAAAAGATAAAAAGTGAAAAAAATCAAAAGAGGGTCAGAAATGGTGAAATTAAACATTCAAGAATTGTAAAATAAAAAGTCGTGGAAAATATTTGTTCAAAAATTTCCATTCACTAATTCGCAATCGTGGAAATCAATGAATCGTGAGTGCCTGACTGAAGTGCATTCATCTGGTTGGGTTTTATTACAGTCGTTTAAATTTCATAAATGGCTCTTCTTTTATTAGTTTTGGAACATGGTAATTCCACGCTGATGATATCGTTCACAATGATGGACGCACCCAAATTCCGTGCCCAACATTGTAGACATACATTGTTTAACAATCTTAACAATTTTTAAATAATTACAACATATAATTTCCAACATTTTAAATTTCATTATAGCACAAAAAATATAGTCAACGTCCTATGAAAAAAATTTCGTCTTGCAACAAAAAGTTTTCTAGATCCAGTCAGTGCAAAAAGTGAATCATTGACAATCGAAAATAAATGTTATATGTCATTTTTTATTTTCGTCTTAAAGTCAAATGTACGTACAATATTAATAAATATATATCGTGGTGTTGCATCACAACCATTGAACACACTTATTTCATCTGACGGGTTATATAAAAATCAAAGAGAGAACCCTTTAGCCTTGAAAAGAAATAAAGAATCTATAATAACAAATAAAAAAGTGTAATGGAAGCAACAAAATTTGATTGTTAAGGGCCTTGGCGATGTGTGATAATTAAAACTTGTTTGATGCGATGTTAACGAGTCGTCGCGTTACATTTCGCTCCTGATTGCAAGCAGGTCATGAGTTTTTTTATGATTCCACATTGAGAAATAACACATCAGAATTTGACTCCAACACTTCCTATATCAATGTTCGTACATTTTTTAGAATTAAAATTTTTATCGATATTTAATATTTTATATTGTACCAAGCTTTGTTGCAAGGTTTTTTTTATATAAAATATTATTTTAGAATATTTTTTCTTTCCATTTGTTTGGTACTCTTGTTCGAGATATTGTTCTATTTTTATACATCTATTTGAAATAAAATCTTGTAAGGAAAGTGAGAAACGATATTTTGGAGTCATAGATTTTAAGTTGGCCAGTTAAGATACGATAATTGATAGGAATTATATAGTAAAACTTTTGTTACACAGTTTCGTCTCCTTGGAGAAAAATTCGCTGCGACGTCATGGCAAATTAAGAAACATTTCTTCTTGCGAGAGAACTCAAATTGAAGTGGCGCCGTAAACGCGCGGATCGATCTTATGACTAAACATCTGTCCTGCTTTACTCAAAATTTTTCAAAAGAAATTTTCCCTTTATTGCATTATTTATACCAAGTTTTTTTTCATTTTTGATTACTTTTTTGTTAAACAAAATGAAAAAACTCCCCTTCTTTTATAAGATGTTTCAAATTTACATTTCCTGAAGTAGTTAGAAAAAATTGAGTTAATTAACCTTCTTCTTCTTGCATTTGTTTTTAAATATTTTAATCAGATATAAACGAGAATAATTGTTTTAATTATAATTCCGAATTTGAATTGAATATTCAAAGTCTTAATGTTTTTTTTTATATTTGCGAAAAAAAGTTTAGAAAATGCGGAAGTAATTAAAATTCATGGATTTCGAGTTCATATTTTTTTGATTGCAAAACTCAGATGACAATGGAGACAGGATAGAGTTTGTTGGAAAGTTTGTGTGAGTGTCTTGCAAATTTTGCTCGGTTTCTGTTTGATGCAAAACTTGTTGGGCGTTAAAGTTCTTTAATTATGTTTACGATTTATTATACGAAAACCGCGATTGTTTGTCAATTAGTTTCTCTATTGCTCTCGTTTGATAACGATTATACGAAACAGAATTGGCTCGTGTTGATCATGTCATATGATTTCTTTTTATTGGTTTTGCTTTTTTTTAATTTTATCCACAAATAAGTTTAAACAAAATAAAAATTTTATTTCATATTTATTTTTATACATATTTTTATTTAATTACATATCTCATCATTAGTTCATCATTATTATTAAATAAAAAACATATATATTTCAGTTCAAAAAAAGTTCAAATTAACTTTGATGGATAAAATCGAAAAATTGCTAAAAAGTAAATAAAAAAAACGAATTTAACTAGCAAAAGGATGTATCGCTGATGAAATCGCATCTTTTGACATTTTTGCCTTTGGTTATAACACCGTTTGTACGTATACCAGAACTGCAATACTCAGAGGGAATGATTACGACTTTTTTTTACTTTTGTAACCTTTCTCACTGTTGATCTAACGAAATAGTCAAATGAGGCTTTGAAAAAATGTCTTTTCTTTTTTTTTCTTTGCATTTATTCCTATTCGGTAGATATTTTCATTAGTAATAACAATGGCATTTGAAAAGCGGACAGTTTAAAGTTAAACTTGAATTCAAAGTTAAAAGAAATTTGATTTCACAACCACCGTCTCATGATGGTATTAATTCGCACTAAACTACCATTCCGCTTCCATTTGACGTTCAAATAACAATAATGTCGCTTTTACAAGCTTACGCCTTGGCATTGTGCCAAGAGTCGCGGAGAGGCAAGTGAGGTTGGTTTCTCCAAGCCCGTCAAAGAGAAGTGTAGGAAAATGAAAAAAAAAAAAAAAAAAGAAATCAAACAGTATTTAAAAAGTAATTAAATATGTTTGATGAGAAAATTATAAAAAGAAAAAGTAAGAATTATTGGTAAAGTACTAACAACTTTTATACAGTTTTCTTCTGCTAAATTTGAATAATTTGAAAAATACACAAATTGTTAATTACCTTATTTCTTGGTTTAAAAATATACTACTTCAATTTTGTTTTCTTTGAAATAAAAATTTCAAAACTGGAGCAACATAAGAAATGTTGTTGAACATGCTTTATTAATTATTTCTTACAATTTTGTTTCTATATTTTTGTACAATGTTTTTTTTCTGATAACTGTACAAATAAAGTGCGCGATCTTTTAATTGATTTGCGATTTGACAAAAAATAATCGTATACGTTCAGATATATTTTCTCAAATTATGATCTAATCAAAGTTAATGTTATTCGAAATAGCAGATACAATTCAGCACTGAAAATTGTTGGCCCCATTTTTATGACATTAAATTTCTGATTCTTGAATTATTTATTAGTTGACTGGATTTTGTTACATTTTTATCGGCCATATGATCATGATGTGAGGTGGAACTATAATCCCTTTGTTTTCAATATATAAAAAGTTTAATGAATGTAATTGTAAAATTAGTGTGACAAAATTTGAATACTGATTGAAAAGAAGGTCACGTGGCGTTACGACAGCAACACCCATATTCAAACGCTTGAATTGTCCTTAAAGGTAGTTTGACAAGTAGTTAACAACAAGCATCAAATCGTTGGGTGTCACGCAAGGGTCAAATGCGTGTACACCAAAAGGTGAATATAATGCAGTTAGCGCCATCAAACGCCATTCACGTTTTTGTTCCAATTATACATCGCCCGCGCTCTCTCATATTATCTGCACGATAATTGTTTCCCTAATGAAAAGAGGAACGTATCGATAACGATGCATTTATTTACGATAATCAGGTTCTCCAAAATTTTTTTGTCAAATCAATTTGCAATGAATCAGCTGAACTGTGAGAGGCAACGTTGTAACATCACCAGTTTTTCGACTACTTGAGCGAAAAGTATCCTGTTTCTTGAACAAAATTACTAACACGATAATAACGTTTAATTATTTTTAGTGCAATTTATTATCACGTTGGTTCTAATGAAACTTTGTTATATCAAATTGTTACGTCCGTTCTGTTTGGTTAACATGATCTCAAAATTATAAAAATACATGAACGAAATTAGAAATAAATAATAATGTTAAAATTCAAGCTATAATTATATAAGCAATAAATAATGTTCGTTTGGTTTTTAAATTTATTTCATTAATCTCGTTTAACTTGGAAAATAATTATTTATTCATGAGTCAATCATTTTTATTAATTAATCAATTGAACGTTTCATGGAAGCGGAAAATACTTTCCGTCATCAACCGGTCCAATATTTTATTCCTCACAAATGGAGTGTTTATTAGGCAGCAAGAAATCATCACAAGTTATAAATCGCTGTTATTTTTGTTCTAATTTGCTGTTGTTTCACATTGATTTATATTTCAACTGAGGGGAACAGAAATCAAAATTATTTTGGGAAAGTTCACAGCCACATTTTCCCTGACTGAAAATCAACATTGACTGAAGATTGGTAGAATATAAAATGGTAAATAGTTCAACTGGAAGAATACTAAAATCAGAAACTCTTTTTCGATTCGCTGCGGATTGTAATCAGGAAAGATTATTTCCACTAGAGATGCACGAATATTTATATTATTGTTACGACTATTAAGCGAAGATACAATATTTTTATCAACATTTTATTTTATTTTATTTGATAATTTATTAATCCAATAAAAATTGGTTCAATACAAAATTATACCACAAAAATTAAAAATATGAAAAAAAAAAAAAAAACGTTTCAATCATCAATGAAAATCGAATTGCGTAATTTCGTGCACGGTTTAGCTTTATTTTGTCATTTCTTTTACAGTCAAACG
>JAQQRF010000927.1:0-33294 GCA_030523145.1 Trissolcus brochymenae
CCAAGGGTTAGGTTTTTAGTGGGTAGGGGTCTTCGGACCGAGTCCCACAGGCCCTCGGAGGTAGTCATGAGAGACATGCCACCGAGGGGTGCGTTAGGTGCATTTTCCTACCCTTGCAATAGTATTAAAAAAAAAAAAAAAAAAAAAAAATTATATATCATAATACTAATGATAAGCCAGAAGGCCTTACTGCCTTTACATATAAGTTAGGCTTAAACCAAAAGATCCCCTACTGCTGTTGTTCAATGTTTTCAGGTGCCAAAAATTAACTTAAGGTCAACATTTCAAACGACCTCAATAAGCACTCATTGTACCGCACCCATTATTGGTACATTCTTTTTGGTACCTCACCAAGAAGAACACGACGTTCTATACCAGATGACCTACCTGGACGCCATTTTTCACCTTAGTAAGACACGACTTGTCAACTGAGCTACGTGGGACGTATGGGACGACCTGAATTGCAGGCCAATGTTCCCCTACGATAACTATGTATTGCTTAGAATTAAGGATGAATTTTGAAACAAAGGAATCACGTGCTGTTAGTTAAGTACACTCAAAAGAAACACAAACAACACTACACTTTAAGACCCAAATTTTCATTTTTAATAAATCTTTAATTCATAATTGCATTTTTAAAATACAATTTTTACTTTACTTCAACCCTTCATTGTAAACCATCTTGGCAAAATCCTTTAACCTCGCGCAAAGGGCCTCGCGTTACCACAAGGAGGGGCGACTGTTATGCCCCACATAACCCCTTTTCAATTGATTAACTTTTATATATTATCAATAATATATTTTATCAATAATAAATAACTAATTTTATCCCACGGCTATTTGAGCCTTTTCGGTAAAAGTGCTACCGACGGCTCACGGATTTTGCCAACTCGGGATTTTTGCACGTGGGACCGCCTCATGTTTCGGTGAGAAACCATGACAATCCGCGGTCCCACTGCATCAGCGATTTCCAAAAAACCACCACACGAAGCCTCACCTTTAAAAACGGTGACACCGCCTTCAGCGGCAGTTCACCATCTAGACCAGTTAAGTTTATCATTGACACCAATCGAGTCCGCAATTAACGCTCACAAAAACCTTGTTTGTGAACGGCACGTGATTTTTTAATAAACAAGTTTTAGCCGAATATAAAACATTTTCTTGATATATAAATTATATCCTTTTGGAGGCATAACAGGGTTAAATGGTTCAGAAGTTTAAATTCAAAATTTCAATTCAGATTAAGTGCTTCAGATTCAATCAGTCAAGTTCAACAGAGTTATTCAGAGTATTTTATTGTAGTGTAGTTATAACAAAATTGTTATATTTGTTTGTCATGGAATAATATCAAAATTTCTGATGTGTCGTTGGCGATAGTAATTGGAATTACGCGTTGTGGCAGTGAACGAAAAGTGGTGTAAAATGAAACCGCTTTTTGTCGTCATCCCATTTTGACCTCCATCCTGTTAATTTCCAGATACAACTTTGTATTGCTGTACTTATCTGCAAAAATTAGAAGAATGATCATAATCAATCATAATGAAATAATAACAAAGATAAATTAATAAAAATTTCTACCTGTTTCTTCTTTGGGAATTAAATAATTTTATTCATTAATTAATTATGAATGAATCATTATTTTAATACAAAAAAATTACTATAGTTTTCTTCTCAACAACTAATTGTATAACGTAATTCTTGACGTTATTGATTTGGATCGAAATGATTTCCTGTTTCACTGGACGCGGAACGTTCAGTTGCATGATCTCGATATTAGTGATCTCTTTGATGGCCAATTCGAATGGGTAACTTCCCTTGTTGTATTTAGCGTCCACTTCAGATGCCCATGCGCTGTTTATATGAATTATGTGTAAAATACCATAAGAATTTTTTATCATAATTGTTAATTGTTAATTTGTTTTTTAATTCAAAATTTTAATCTTACCGAACCACCAATAATAATCGATCGTTTCAAAGCAATATTTTTATCCCAAATGGCACATTGAATGAACTTCTCATTTTTGTTGGAATCATGAATTACATAACTTCATATTGCTTCACTTTACCAACAGTAATCGGGCCATTCACCCCAGAGACGTATGCGAAAAGTTCCCTACAAAAAAGTTTCAATATTTTAAATAAATAAGGAATGTAAAAAAAAATTTGAGGTTATGGCTACTGATTTGAGGTTATGGCTACTGATTTGAGGTTATGGCTACTGATTTGAGGTTATGACTACTGACTTTGTATTGAAATCACAATCACTTACACATTTTTTTCGTTAAATGCGATGCACGAAACCTCATCATCCGTGAACAAAAGCTCTTCAAAATTCTGCTCTTCCATCTTGGTTTTTTCTCAAAACACCGAATCACGAGAAACTTAAAAAATCAGTCGTTTGCACGAAAAAATTGGGCCAAGCGACTGGTTTACGCGGCAATAATTAACCACTTTCGTCTTTGAACCGCGTGATTTGAGACGATTTGAGATCGGTGACTGTAAAACATCGATGTATTGATATGCACGCACCGAACATTCGAGAAGAATGTTCTAGAACATAGAAGAAATTCTCGAACATGGATCCAATATTACACTTATCGACATTTATCAACTGAACGACGAAAGCGCCACCACATGCGTGGTAACAAAACTATAATAATCTGATCGATCTGATTGATGTCGCGGTCTATAATGTGATTTTTTTATTTTTTCGGTCAAACATTTTCATTTTTTCATTAAATAATTATTTATTTTCCATAGGATTATTAGTAATATTTATTCTCTTTATACTAAGAGCAAAAAATGAAATGATATTTATTTATACATGCAAGCGTGATGCGTGATTTGAGGCGAACATAAAGCAGACGACAACAATGAGCAGAAGAAATGAGTGCGTGCGCATTTGTGATGTACTAACTGCAACTTCATGATGAGCTTTTAATATTAAGAGTGGAAAGAGTGGAAGAAAAAGTAGAAGAGTTAAGAATGGAGATAATATTATTGAGAAAAGAAGTTGAACAGGCGATAAAAGAAAAAATAACAGATTCTGAAAAAATTTGTTATTCTGATATGGTGAAAACAATCAAAGAAAAAGAAAAAGTTGTTCCAATAATTTTAAAATCGAAAAAAAGTTCAAATGAAATTGATTTAAAAATTGGAATTGAAGAGATGTCGAAGAATGAGAATGGAGCAGTAATTATAAAATTTAATAATAAAAAAAATCAAAATTGTTCGAAAAAAGAAATTGCAAAAAAATTGACGAATTTAAGATAACGGAACCAATGACAGTGAAATATAACCTTAAAGTAGTTGAAATTGATAATGTTATAAAAGAAAAACCTGACGAAGAAATTTTAAGAACTATTTTTAAACAAAATGACATCTTAGAATCTTCAACGATAATTAAAATTAAAAATAGAATCAATTTGAACAAATTCAGTTTGTCAATTTCAGTTAGAAAATGAATTTATCTAATGAAAATAATTTTAAAAATTTTAAACGTATAAATATCGCAAGTTTTTATTTTGAATTTGACTAAATGGAAAATTATTTATTAAATAATGAAAACATGACATCCTGGCATTGACTGAGTCGAGAATAACTCAGAACATCCCCGATAACGAACTGAAAATCGCAGATTTTGATTTGATAAGATGTGACGCGGAGTGCAGTTCCACCGGTGGTGTAACGCTGTACATCCGTCGCACAAATAAATATCGGGTGTTGTTCTCGACTCGGTCTGAAGGGAACTATTGGTGCATCGGGGTTCACATCTCGACGAGTTTCTATGGGGGCAATATGCCGTTCCTGTATCACTCCCCGAGTAGCTCTGACGCACAATTTTTTAATTTTTTGGAAGAAAAAATTGACGAATTTCATAAAAATGACAATCTCGTAGTAATGGGCGATTTTAACATTGACACTGACTATTTTCAAGGCATAGTTTAAGGCGCAGCGGAAATTTTGAATCCTGACGTGGTACGAACACTTTTCGTCTACCGATGGGAACTTTTTAAACGACGGGTTCCGCAAGTCCGTAGTTAAGTTAACCACAAGAACCTCCAGAAAAGAGGTTAGATAGTCCCACTTTTGTTCGCCAAAGGTGTACACCACGACAGCGCTCCTCGTTTTTTTTTTAAGCCGGCTGACGACGAGTTTCAGGTCTGATGTTTCTCGGAACCAACAGAGTCTGTGGTGTATGTTCGTCAGCCCGTCGTTCTTCACCCTGGTCGCATGCGACAGCCCGGGCTAGGAAACAGGTGATTTCACGATCCACTGGGAGGTTGCACGGTACTCGTATAAAGAAACAAAGGCTACCTCAGATTCACCGAGGTAGCTTCACCGTTAGATTCACCGTTCAAATGAGAAACATTTTTCAACTCTACTGTCTTATCGACTTTCTACCGTTTTCAGCATTTTTGCAAAAACTCGAGGACGGTCTCGACATTGAGCTTGAAAACATGGAAATCGGCCACCCAAATTAGCGAAGTGAATTTTTTTTAAAGCATTGTATAGAGTTTTTGGTTATAAGGTGTTACATGTTAGATTTTTCTTAGATCAAGCTTATTCATCGGCCGGGTCAGTCGTCTGCGACAGTGCGTCTCTGCAGCAGGGCGACGGTCGTCCGCGTGCCACTTCTGCCGCGGCTCGGGTTCAAAGTTTTGTTGTAGTCAAGGATACCTGTCGCTAGTTTCCGCGTTTCAAGACGCAAGATCGTGAGATGGTTTTCAGGTTCCGAAACCCGCCACCTACGGCTGCTCTGAAAGACGACCTGGAAAAAAATCCTCGACGATCTTCACGCGACTCTGACAGAGGATCACGATGCGTGTGAATACATCGGTGTCTCTTGCTACTCGGACGGATTTGCACAAGGAGATGCGTGGCTGTCGTTCCAACCCGTCCGAGATTTCAGCAGCGAGCAATTGTCAGATTCGATCTTCAGTATCGCCTAAAGCAACGCTTTGTTTGACATTCGTGAAGAACTCTGGATCAACTGTTTAATTGTAAAAGGAGTGCGCAGTTCGGGTGATAAGAGGCTGAAACTGACTTTCGACAATGTTACGAAAAGGTCTATACTCAGAATTGTCAACAGCGATAACTTGTGTTTCCCTCGCTTAATTGCAGCCACTCGCGCTTACGTCGTAAGGTGGTCTTCACAGTCTGGCAAAGCGCACGAATTTTGGGTAAAAATAACAGCCCCTTGTACTTTCCAGAGAGAAAAACAATCGAGTTAATCAGAGAGGCTGGCGTAACGATTCTCAAGAACGGGTGTGCAATCGACGAGATAAGAGTTTTCAGCGTGTAGATCTTTCGGTAAGAAAAGTTAATTGCCATTTTTTAACGGTCGTGATGAAACGCGCCTTGTTTTAGATTCAGTCATCGCCGCGTTGCGACGCCACCCAACAAATCCGGTGTGGTAACTGTCGCCGGTATTTCTTCGGTGAACACTGCTTCGACCGGCACAAACACGTTTACTTGTACGTGCCGTCGAAAAGCGTGTGTGATTCTGTCAAGTTGTGCTTGCGTTGTATGAAGAGGCTTCACGGCAGTATTCTGCATGAATGTAGCAAGACCCGGTGTCTTGTCTGCAGACAAATAGTCAATCACAAAAACCATCTTTAGTACATGCAATTCGTTAGACCAAAATGCGATCCGTCCGACAAGTTCCTCTTTGCCTTTATAATTTTGAGACTGGGCAAGACACCCTGCTTAAGGGTTTAGACTCTGATTACGAGCACGTGCCGACTTTGTGAGTTGTGCAACAAGCCTGCACTGTATGTATCAATGACACTGATATGAGAAGCTGGTGTCGCTTGTGTGACTTTCGCGAGAATGTTTTCACCGCGGATCCCATAAGGAATTTTGCGATTACGTTCTCCGCGAAAATAACTCTTTCAAAAAGATAGTGTGCGTAGTCCACAACTCTTAAGGGTATGACGCAATTTTCCTTTTACGCCACATTATTAAAACACGTCGCGAAACTCCTGAGCTGATTTTGAATGGCAAGGAAAATTATCCAGATAATTTACGCCGAGAAGGTGGTTTTCATCGACAGTCTCAACTATTTCCACATGGCGTTGAGCAAGCTCCCCAAAGCTGTCGGTTTTCCTGAAAAGAAGTGTTACTTACCGCACCTTTTCAATACAATCTCAAACCAAAATTACGTTAGGCCATTACCCGACAAGAAATTTTATTCACACGACCAGATGAACAAGGACGCGTTGAACAGATTCTTGGACTGGTACGACAATCTCTTTTCACAAAACTACGTTTTTGATTTTCAAAAAGAAATTGTTCGCTATTGCGAAATGAACGTGGCAATTTTACGGTTGGCTTGCCTCGCATGTCGAAAACTCGACATAGGTGAAATTTGCTCCTTCACGGAAGCATGTACAATCGGGTCGGCATGCAATAGAGTTCTATGAACAAACTTCCTACCTACGAACAAGATCGGGCTGGTTCCGCGAGGCCGTTACAGACTTGTGGATGACCAGACACCTTTGGCTCTCAAATGGCTGGCTCTGCGCGAAAAAGCTGACGGCGTCGCTATTCAACACGCTGCGGAAGGTCGCGATATTTGTCTGTCCGTCAGCGTTCTTGTTGACGGTTATAAACCGTCCACAAACACTGTTTGTGGACTCGTGGAAGAGTAAAAGTTCTCGTTTCGTGAATACCTGAAAACTGACGACAAAGCAGCGAAATATTTGCGTTTCTTAGAGAGACATTTGACACATGCTCTCGACCTTTGCAACGCATTTTCAGGAGGCCGTGAAAAAATGGCCACGTTTACAAGTATACAGACATTTGTAGCTTGTACCTGTACGTATGCGAATACGGAATGTATTTGCATACATATTCAGAGATTCATTCTCGTCGGTGACGAATGTCTTGAACTCGCCGGACGTGATAGTAATTTGTCACGCGTTGAGGGCCTCGTTAGCTGTCGATTTCTCGCTCCACGCAAACTTTTGCACCCTGTCCTACCCGTACGTATAGGTAGTCGTCATATCTTTGCGCTTTGTCGTACGTGTGCTGAAAACCTGAACCACGATCCCTGCTCACACACGGACAACCAGGACCGTTGGTTTGAGGGCACCTACGTTTCTGACGAATTGCGCCACGCCGTGCACCGAGGTTACAAAATTCTGCGTGTTTATGAAATTCGGCATTACACGATAATGCGCTACGACAAAGTGAGCGGTGAAGGCGGCCTATTTGCAAAATACATCGACACCTTTCTGAAAATGAAAAGAAGAGTCTAGCGGTTACTTTGAAGGGTGTCACCAACACGGAAAAGATTGCTACATTACCGATTACTTGGCAGCCGAAAACATTCAGCTAGACAAGAACCAAATTTGTAAGAACCACGGGCTGCGGTCTGTTGCTAAATTCGATGTGAGGTAGATTAGGACAGCGTGACAATATGCGAATAGTCAATATCTGGGAAGAACTAGTCACAGTTCTCACAGACGCACGTTTGATAGTGTCAGGGTTTCTCCCCATCAGTGACGAAGCTATAGTTCTGGCGTCGAAGCTTCTTGATGAAGCTGTCGAGGTTCAAGCGATCACTAACGTTGTCCTCGCTTGTTACACGACTGCGCAAGCCCGTCTCATGTTGCTGAGCTACGTTGAACTGTTACATAATGATTGCCTGTATTTTGATACTGTTTGTACAATTTACGTTAGTAAACCTGGCTCTTACGACATTCAAACGGGTACGCATTTAGGGGACATGGTTTCTGAACTCGCGGCGGGCGAGCACATAAACATCTTCTGTAGCATAGGTCCGAAGGCATACGCGTAAACCGTGCGCAACGCGCACGAGCCACGACCAGGGTAGTGTGTAAAATAAAAGGCCTGTGTTTAATTTTGACAGCAATGCGATCGATTACATTGTTCTCGAAAAATTCGCGAAAGGGTTGCGCACCAAGCCAGTGATCCTCATAAATGACAACATTTGCCGCACGCCGTTTTTACAATACCCGTAAGGAGACGAAGACGATTAAACCCGTGCAGAAAAAATCGAGACCTCACGGCGAATTTTATTCGCGACCTTTTGGTTATACAAGTGAAACAGAGTAAAAATTGTATACGCCAAATTGTAAATATTTTGTACACATTGTTGAAATAATGTTAGACATCGCACCTAGAATGTAACAATTTTGTATTATAGCTGAAACAAAATTTGTATTATATTTGTGATTAGATTTTGTAATAAAAATATTAACATCATCTTTGATGCTTTTTGATTTCACTATTACCTAATTGACAGGTATTCGACTTCTTCAAGTCGAAGCAACTAGGTCCTAGAAGCGGTACGCGGCCGTCAGCATCGTGACGTCACAGATTCTACTTCACCGATACTCGTCCGCATTTTTCATTTTTCAGCATTTTTTCACTAGACTTAGTTCATAGGTTATATGTAATGATGATAATAATTATACGATTTTTTATACACAGGTGTGACGTCATCGTTGCTCTCATGTTTCGCTGAGCACACAAATTTTTTTTCGATGCAGTAGGTGTGACGTCATAGGTTGTAACGGGGTTTCACTTTTTGTTAGTGGCCCCTATTTTTTTCTCTCGTACAAATAAAAAAACATAAAATAAGTTATAAACTATTTGTTGGGCGCCTGGTCAAAGTGACCGTTTCGACTAACTCAATTTTTTTTGTAATTTTTTCTGTCCGTAATTTCGTGAGAACAAAGAAATAAGTTAAACAAAAGCAAGTCCGAGGACAAAGTTGAAATTTATTGGCCACTAAGAGAAAAAGGATGATAATAATACAATCATAATACAATCAGTTGCCAAAGATTCCAATTTACGAAGAAAATTAATTAATACGCTAAAAATCAAAGCTCTATGGCCAATCTGAGTGGCCAAAAATCCTCAACGGACAAATCAAATCTTACACAAAAAAAAAAAAGAATGACCGTTACAGTTGCCGTGATCAAAAACTCAAATTTCACTCAGAAAAGAAGAAGGAGGAACGGGTCGTTGGCGGTTAAATACCCGTTCCCCCACCTCGGCCGCAACGCAAACCTGGCCTGAACTCGCGTTCAGGCCTCGTGGAGATGTCTGGGGGGAAAGCAGGAGGCCCCCCTTATCGACCCCGGTCAATATTGGCGGGCGTAGACCCTGCCCCACCGAAGATCCGGCCGTTGTGGGGATGTTGCTGCAGACATCCAGGCTGCTGAGTACGGCTCGAGGATTTCCTGAAACAGATAAAAAATGGTAGCGTCTCGTCCCTGCCGCTGAAACAAATCTGGTTTCGGTTTTCCGGTTAGTCGGTATAGCGTTCAACGGGTCTATCCGTCGCTCAAGCTGGTCGCGCTAGTGCCCCCTTATAATAAAAAACACAAGTTATCATCTTTGGCTATGTGACCTATATGGCTTATTCTATATGACCTTCCTGAAAAAACTCTTCGAGCTCTTTCAGGAAAGTCTCTCGGGTTCCTTTTCTAGAAGTCCCCGAGCCAAATAAGCCCTGCCACGTTACAAGGTGCTCAGCTTTTTCGCTGAGCACGCAAAATATTTATGTCATCTGTGACGGGTATAAGAGAACCTAACACTATTTTAAGGTAAGCGTATATACCTGTCACATTAATACTATTTTTGTAGTTGGTTACCGATAATTTTTTTTGCGAAATAATTTTGATGTTGTTGTAATTTCTCTGTCTCGATAACTGAGTGCGTGTGTGTGCGGTATGATATTTTATTTGCGTTTTCGGTACTAGTAGAAATTTTCGATACTGAGATTATGTTTCAGTCGTTTTTGTTTAAGAAATGTCTTGATAATGGTCTGCTATATTATTTTATTTTTCTTGTTTTAATATTAGTTTTCTGAGGCAGAATTTAGGTCCAGGGGAATACCAAATACTGTATGGTGGCGAATTATATTCCTGGTCCTGATTCCAGTAGTTTTTGATAGTTGCCGTTTAAGTCCTTCAAGTAGTGAGTTTTTGAGTTGATTTTTTTATATTGCAGTGCCGAGATTTATTTGAAAAAGTAACTTTGACGATAGTCGACCAAAAATTTGTTTAATTTATTAAAGTTTAGATTAATTTCTTAGAGTTTTCATTACTTTCCTAGAGTTCAGTGATTGTCGATAGTTGACCAAATATAGCGTTATTTCTATTTGATGTTTTTGAGTCCTGAGATTGTCTATAGTCGACAAAAAATTTAAGTGTGGTATATTTTGTTCTTTCTTCGAAATTGATAGTTATTTATTAAAGCGAATTTTGAAGTTTGTTATGAGAGATTTTGTGTCGTCGATAATTGACTGAAATTCAGAGTTAGGTGAACAGGCTGCTAGTCAGCAATACACAGAAGGAAAATTGCAGCAATAACAGAAATCGAGACAGACTTTGTTTAAGATTGAGAGGTGTTTCTATGTTGTGGAAGTATAACTTAAAGAGTAAAAGAGTAAAAAATTCCGAGTAGCGGTTAGAGTGCAGTTGAAAACGATGCTACCTAGTCGGGAATAATTGCGTTATTTTATTGATTTTTTTGTCTTTTACGTCGTTCATACCCTGGATGTCTAAGTTGAAATGTGTATCCTTCTTTACAAGACGAACAATTTGGTGCAGTATATCAATTTGTTTGATTCGTATTCGATATTGTTCAATTAGTTTACCTAAAATCAGTGTTGTTACCATCTTGATGTCAATCTACAAAATTGGGTAAGATAATTCTATGTTGTGAGTTTCTGATTTGGAAGCTTGAAGATAAAGTTCATAATTTCATGAGACAGGTGCCTACTCCGACGAGTTGTATTTCTTGTCATTATTTCATAGAGTTGTATCTCGGTTTATTTTATTTAATTGAATTTATTTCTGAAATTCATTCTTATCTATGCTTGCATTTGAACTTGAATATGATTCATGCATTGCATTTGTAGTGCGTCACCACATCAAGTGAGCTTGGTGTTCGAGCTCTTGATTGAGAGTTTTACGGTTCCTTTTATTCTAACTTATAATTTTAATTTTTTTATTAATTTCCAGCAATTGTCATATTGCACAGGCTATTCTGTGCATTTAATATGTTCTTACTGTTATTTGCCTGTTTATTTCTTGATTTTAATTTCAAACATGACTTGGAGACACGAAATTAAAATAGTAAGGGATAGATAATAGTAAATGCATCAAAATAAAGATTTGAATTCAACCGTTAAAATTTTTGCTTTGTTTACTTTTCCTCGAACTCGGTTCAACATCCTATTTTGTATCGAGTATTTCTTTTGCCTTTAGTCTCGTATTTAAAGCCGCAGCGGTGTCGATCAAGGCGTTGGCTATTCAAATTTTGTAGATTTAAGCTTTGTTCATTAAAATTTCTATAACTTTTTATAGAATTGGAATTTGGAAAATCTCCAAGATGAATTTTGAATTGAGATCTTCTTTTGAAATTCAAATCATATGTGATCACTATAGCATTTGATTGACGGTGGTAATGAGGCCTTGATCTACATCCCTCCTTGATGTAACTCAATTCATCAAGTATTTAATCTGTCAATAACACCTACAGAGACAACGCAGACTTATTTCATCTCGAAAGAGAAGATTTGAGTGCAACCAAAAAAAGGGTTCATACTATTGACTCAACTAATCGTAGAGAGAAGATCAACAAAATAATGAACGAGCTCTAGAAAAAAATCTAGATCAAGGAATCATTCGTCCTTGAAACTCTTCATACGCATCCTCTGTGTGGATCGTCCCCAAGACACCAGGACTGGACGGAACAAAGAAGTGAAGAATGATCATTGACTACATGGCACTAAATGAGAAAATCATTTCCAACAGTTACCCTCTCTACAACATCACGGAAATTCTAGACTCGTTCCAAAAAGCGCAATATTTTACTACCGTGGATCTAGTAAATGGCTTCCACCTAATTCCTATAGAAAAAGAAGATAAAATGAAAACTGTTACTACGGACGATTTATCAAAGACGTTTCTAAAATAAGCCGGCCGATGAATAATCTAATAAAAATCAACGTACCCTTCGAAAGGACCTAAAAACAACAAGACGCCTTCGAAGAACTTCGAGAGTGACTTTGCATCCGACCTGTCCTACATTATCGCTAGTTTGATCAACCTTTCACCCTGACGACTAACGCATCTGACTTCTCAATTGGAGCAGTCAATCGACCTACCTGTGGCCTACGCTTCCAGAGAACTAACGGCCCCAGAGCTGAACTATTCCACCACCGAGAAGGTACTTCTTGCCATTGTCCATGCCATTTAACATTTCCGACCCTATCTAAATGGTCAAAAATTCTTTTTAAAATGCGACCATCAACTTCTACAGTGGCTCTTTGAACTGAAGGACCCAGTATCCAGACTAGCCAGATGAAAGATCTGCCTCAGTGACTACGAATATGAGATCAAATATAAACCAGGCACTGCAAATGCCAAAGCGGACCTATGTCAAAGCATTGACCTAGCGAGAAGAAAGAAACCAGAAACACCCAAGAAAAATCCTATCAATGATCAAGAAGTAAAGGTACATAAAAAAAATGAAGGAAACCCGGTAAGAAAACTCACTGGACTTATGAATTAACATATGACGCACCAAGAACAAGAATAAAGAAACTAATTAAAGAAAACAAAAGCATAATATGTACGCGCTTGCAAAACAAAGAAAGAATTTGAAAATAGTTTCACGAAAGAAGATCAAAAAGTCAAAACACGGAAGATGAAGCTGGAAAAATTAAAGAATACGACGGCTAGAAGTACTGAAACCAGCTCACAAAATACAGACCCGGAACAAAATAATATACTTATGACGCCACTATTACCCACAAGACCAGGTTTTAATGTGGACAAGAACAAGATTTAAACGATTCCTCGGACAAGACAATTAGAAGACTGCGAAACCATGAAATACAAAAATACCAAACCAAACATACGTATATATAAATATATATATGTAGTAATTATATCTCCAGTTGGAAAACAGGTAAAGTTCTCAGTGACTCAACTAGTAGCCAACCGGGCCGAGATTTAATCTTGCCGCTCCAAAATCCGCTAAAGAGCGCAACAAAACAGATGGTCATCACCGAAGACACTCGTCTGAACAAAAATTTCATTTTCAAAATGAATGCTGTACCTTACCATGATGTATTCATTGCATACTTCTTATCTGCGAACATTGCATAATTTTTACTTCGGACATTCAGCTGAAGTCAGCACTTCTTTCTCGCTTTATTAAAAAGAAATTCATTTTCCGAACAGAACTACTCCAGAGCAAGAATTATTTATGGATGAATGTACAGATTATTTATAAAAACAAAATACACTTACGTAGCCTCCCTAAACAATATCATAAAAATTTCAAACCCTTTCTGACCGAAAATCGTAAAGTTCGCAAAGTTAGCATAGAAATCGATACGGAGATTATTACTAAACAATATCGACATCCGAGTTTCCAAGGATTGAGAGTACATTTTTTCAAAAGCAGTACTATAATTATGGTTCACAAAAACCTATTAGGGATAGGCACTGAAACCGAATGAAATAATGGAGAAAATATCAATAAATCATCCAGCGATTTTTTGTCTGATGCACAGCGGCAAGCGCGCGCTTTCTTCCACACATAACCACCTTCATATATTAAGACGTCTTACTAGTGCCGTCTTTCTCTCTCTCTCTCGACGCTTTCGCAAGCCTTCTCTTTCGCTGAACACTCTTGCAATAATCTCTATCTTGATCGCCGCTCTCCCGAAAACTTCAGGAGAGACCCGGATCAATCTCTCTTTTTTCTCTCTAGCGATTATAATTCATGCAAACAGCGTTCTCGCTCTTGTTCTCCTAAGTCACTGCGCTATCTCGACGCTTCTCCGTCCATTTCTGATGACCCCCAAGATCTTAAACTGTAATTGAACACAATCAATATTTAAGATGTTCAAAACAAATCATCAAAACATATTAGTACAAAATTTCATACAGAGAAGTCCACTTGTCAAAGATGTAAAGCTCAAAGATTATCAACTCGTATGCCTATGAAGATAACTGAAACCTGTCTTGATAACTCAAAAAAGGTAACCCTTGATCTATAAGGCCCTATACGATTACGGTGATTACATTATATTACGGTGAAAACGAACGCCGATATTTATTAACGCGATTTAAGATTAACAAAATTTTTTGTTACTGTGCTCTCATACGACGCAACTGCTGAATCAGTAGCTGATGCATTCGTAAACAATTGTATTTGCATTTTTAAAACATCTATGTTAATGAAAACGGATCTAGGAACTGTATTTTTATCAAAACTAAATAAAGAATTAGCTAAATTATTAAAAATAAATCACGTTATTTGTTCAGCATTCCATCCGTGAAGCAACGGATCATTTCTACAATCGCATTTTACCATACCATCTAGAGGCAACCTGGTAGTTGATTACAAAGACAAACTCTGAAACATACACAAAAATGACGCAAAATTTGCTTATCTCGGTGACGTCGAATTGAATAAAATATTTTGAAATAACCGTAAAAATGCACTCGTCATCACTTGTGACACTGACATACATATATAAAAGATAAAGAAGTAGTTAAAGACTCACTATGGACAGACACCGCTGATCCATCATTTTTGGAAAAAGAGTAGGAGACGTTTAGGAGTGAGCGGTTGGGAATAGGTAACGCGTCAGCGGTGCACGCACGTCCATAGGCGAGGCCCGGCTGACGAAATTCTATCAGCGGTTTTAATATGTACTATTTAACGAGGCTATTTTCTGCTGACCAAGCAGAAAAATGATTATTAATCAATCGCATTATTTAACGGGACAAAAAAAACAAAAATAACAAAAATAACGATCGAAGATGAGTATTTATAAATTTATCGATTGACAAAAATTTTCAGTTAATATAGCCTCGATCTATTTAAATCTTAAACGATGGAGCGAAAGGACGGGTTGATAACGCGTTCGAAGAAAAGAACTCGTGTGCGCTATTGCTCTTTAAGTGCACGCGAATATTAAAGTCGCAATGACGCACAGCGTTCAGCGATCGTTTCGAGGGATCGATTTATTTGTCGAACATCGGTCCTGCGGAAAACACGATTTGGCTGAAAAATTAGAAATGGGTGAAGGACTTTACCGGGGATGCAATGCCGCGGGTTTGTTAATTTTTGGAAATGTCGAACTCGAGTAAGAAGAGTTTGAGCGGAATTAAATTTTAGGTGCCAGTTCGTGACGTCGCACGGATCATACGGAAGCGATCGATCCGGCGTGGCGCTCGATCGATGCGTCAGCCGCCAATCCGCGAGTCCGGGCGTCAACTCGCGAGGACCGCGTTTTTCGGCTTATTCGCGATTTTAAAAATTATTAGGATAGATATATCGGTGGATGAAATTGATTATTACTGTATAAAGAAAAGAGCTACGTCATTTCAAGGATGCTGAATTAGCAACCTTGAATCAGAGATAACGAGAGCGCTCGCTCCGTGTGACGTCACGCGGTAACACGCGGAGCGATCGATGCGTCACTCGATCCGCGAGTCCGGGCGTCAACTCGCGAGGACTTCGTTTCGCGATTTTGAAAATAGAAATAATAATCCAGACATAATAATTTCCAGTAACAAGCATTTGCAAAAGTCGGCATATCATTTTCAATGCCAAGTTTGCAAAAATTTTTGTTATTTTTGTTATTTTTGTTATTACACAAATTTTTGAATAAATTTGTGCACCTTTGCAGAGGTTTCGATACAGATAAAAGTATTTCATCAAACGGTAAAACTCTGACGGTTATCGCTACTTATCAGGAGTGGATCACCGATTTGTTTGACAAACGTGCAAAACACTGCGTCTACAGATTGGAGCATTTGAAAAGAAGAAGAGAGACTCTGTTAACAGCGAAAAACGATTCGGACGAAAATTTTCTTCGCGTCATATTGGAAGAGCCATTTTTTGGAGCGTTCACGGAACCGCTTATAACGAGGGACGAATACGTGAAAAAACATAATCTACTTCTGAACGATAAACAATTTAAATCAGAATATGTGAATACGCATATACGGAGGACTGATGTAGAGATTGCACGATACGAAGAACTTTTTGACAGCAAGACCAAGTCGGAAAGATTTACAAGTTTCTCCTGTCACAAGGAGCTCTATGGTAAAAACTGTTTTTGCATTGGTGTCATACGGGGATGTTCGGACCACCATTGCACTTTTCAGCGATTGGGTGGTCTCCAGTTACAAGGACGTGTGTACGAAGTGTCGCGAAAATAATTACGAGTACGATTATTGCAAATCAGTGCTAGAAAAACGGGTCAAAGCGGAGAATAAAATTCACACGATCTATCACCCTACATGGTCTCACGAACATGAAGCAAATGAAGCAAGATACAGGGAAAAAATTACGGCTTTGCGTGCGGAAATAGCAGATATCGAAGAGAAAAATGCAAAGAACGAGGCTCTGAGGATGAAATATCGGGAAGTATGGGTAGCCAGGGATTGGCTCCACGCCGTGTATGACATCCTTGTGGACGAGGAGACGGAAGAGCGTCAAAAAATTCTGTAAAAGATAGCCGAAGAGGCATGGGCCAATTTCGACGAGAATGCCGAAATAACCGATTTTTATAATAAAAGTGTTCTCGTGAATATTTCAAAAAACTGTTTACAGCCTACGAAACGGTCCAGAAAAATCAACCGGTTCTGCAAATCTAACATAAACATGGTATTTCTTACATTTTCTGTGACGCAATAATCTAGTGTAGTCAATTAATCATCACAGATTATTCATTCTCAAAACGAGTGTCATATAACATTGCAATAGATCAAGGAAACGTTTTCCGCGAGTGTTTGTGAAAATTGGTGAATTTCGCTCTTCCACGAAGCGAACATTTGAGACGCGCGTGCGATTACAAATTCATGATCGATATGCGTTCGCCGAATTTGAATTTGTTGAGGTGAAAACTACGATTAATTCTGAATCACATGACAGTTCGCGATATAGTTACCGCTTTTAAAACAAGGTTTTTCAATCCCTGGAGTGTTTTTGCGGAAGTGGGCAAAGAAATTATAAAACGAGGCGCTGAAAACTTTGCAGTGTCAACGACAATGATCTGTGTATACAGGCAACATCAGGAAAGAGAGAGACGTGAGTTATTCTGTATTCATTCAAACATTACGATCGCTCTTTTTTAACAAGTCGATGAATTTTTTAGTTTTTGCGAGATTTTTCAATGACGAAATGGAGTCCTTGCTCGAGGAGGTTGATATTGTTGTTGTTGATACAAGAACACGACAGATATTTGATTCTTGTTTCACGAACGATTATAAAAACAAGTCATTACTAAGAAAATTTCTTTTTCAGATCGTGATAATGGGGCGGTTGCCGGTGCGAGTTCGGAACCAACCGCTCTAGAGGCGACGTCTCGCGGTTCCTAGTAGGCGACGAGGGAGGATTCCATGGTTGGTGGCGAAGCAGTGGTGGGACTGAGCCATGAAAGAAGAATGACCTTCGATCTTTCCAGCGACGATGACGACAATCCACGAAATAAGCAGCTACCCACTTATGACGATAAAGTGTTTATGAGTTTTATATCCTTTATGCAGATTCTATCTAATTTTAAAAAATTACAGATATTTCGGATGGAGACTCAGAATCTCGATGTGAAGTCATCGAAAGTAGTTCCGACGAGGTGGAAGAGGTGCGACTGAGACAGGCTAGAAATAGCGAGAGCGATTATGCGGGGAGTACAGGTTGTATGCACAAAAATTAAACTAGATTAAATAAAAAAAGCGAAGGCCCGAAATGAACCCGATTTTTTTCTACAGATGATAGTTCTCCCGAGTCGTCCGACTCTAATGTCGGTGAGGAGGAGGTTGCAGTTCTGAACCACGTCGAAAGGGATCCTGACGTCGAGATTTTGCCGAGGAAAATGCAGAGTTTTTGCAAAACAATCATCCTGGGGTACAAGACATCGCTTCGATGTCAACGCTGAGCAGTTACATGCGCCGTGAAAGTAATTCGATTGTAAGGAAATGTCAGGAGAAAAATTCTCTTAAAACTTACACGAAACAACTTTTCCAGGAGGTTTTGAAAGTTTTAAGGATTTTGTTCCTTCCGTTTATATAATAATAACAAGTAGGAATTCTGAAGAGTAACTCAATGTTCGCTGCAGGTCAGGATGGTGGAGGACGCAATGCCGGACCCGTCAAAGAAGAGGACGACAGCGACTCGGAGGAAGATTTGACGTTGTATGAAATTTTAAATCGAAAACGTCGTTATTTTTAACGATTTAAAACCTACGGTGGCGAGATCACGGTGAGGTTGAAACAGCCTAAAGCTATAGAAGGGCTGAACTCGTATCTAAATAGGGCTTTCAAGGATCTACGCAACGAAGTAACGCAGAATCACGACGAAGATTATTTTATTGCCTTGACGTGTCAGAGTACGAGTTTGACGCAGGGTCCTTTGTGGAAGTCGTTCAGACTCGTCCGCGATTTCAATCCTCACGATTTATCGAGCGCTATTTTCAACGCAGTTCAGAATAACGGAAGCTTTGATTTGCGAGAACCTATGGTTGTAACGTACAGTATAGTTCGACGGAGCTCGGGTGGTCGAAGAATCAAATTATTAATCGAGAACGTTCGGAAACGTTCGACCTCGACCATAAATAACAACGACACCCTGTGTTTGCCGCGTTCAATTGTTGTGGGAAAAGCGTACGCTCTGAAAGATCACGTCATAACGGGGGAGTTGCAGAAAACATGGCAGATGACTAGGCGCTCGGATCGCAAGTTTCAAAAAACGAAGCGAAAAATCTCGTTAGAGAAGCGGGCGTTACTATTCCAGCCACGTGGTGCGGTAGAAACGAAATTGAGGTATTTCAGGACGTACTTGCACGAGAAGGTTTCTCGATAGTGGTATACAACTTTAGCGATTTCGGTAAAGGGGGAAAGACCTTTTTCGACGGATCTGAGAAGACGGTTCGTCAATACGGTAGAGTTTTACATAGAATAAACATCATGTGCTATGAGGATAGGAAGCACTAGGAACCAATTCTTAATCTGCTTGCTATAAAGGGTGTTCAATTTTATTGCGAACCGTGTAACAAAAGTTACGGTAAGAGGAATTCTTCACAAAAACGTTTGTCAAAAATGTAAAAATGCCCCACTATGCGGACAGGTTAAAAAAATCTACTGTAAAGTTTGTCACAGACTGTTTTGAATGATTATCGAAGAATAATCATTCGAAAAAAGTTTCGTACAGTTTATCAAAAGCGAAAAAAACAAGCATTTGCGCAGCGATCCGCTTGTGCGGGAACTCTTTTAAAAGGTTCCAAGAGTCATGTTTGTTGGTGGATCGAATGCAAAATCTGTCACCGGAATGTCCCGTAAGGTCACCTGTGTCATATGCAGGTCATAAAATCTAAAAAAGAGAGAAAGAAATTCCTGCTGGTCTTTTATGATTTCGAATCGCAACAAGATTTACCGGTGGAGGGGACTGACGACGTCAATGAACACGTTCCCAATCTGTGCGTTTTACAGCAAGCATGTTCAGATGTTACGATAATGTAAATATATCGTCCTGGTGTCGCATGTGCGGAGTGCGCGAACAGGTTTTCAAAACGGCCCCTGTTAAACAATTTGCGGACTACGTGCTGAGGGGAAACACCGAATTTAGCGACATGATTTGTATTGCCCACTCGGCCAAGACATACGACGTGCTATATCTTCTCCGGTATATCGTGGAAAACAAATAGTTGTACCGAGGTCCTGTCTTGCAATTTTAAACTGTACGAAAATTATGCGAATGTCCTGCGGCAAAATCATGTTAATAGATAGTGTTACTTCCTGTCTGATTTTTAATATTATAAACTAATATACAAATAATAACATATAAATATAAATAATGATATAAAATTAGTATTTATTCATAACGAATTATAATCTTTCTCAGAATGAGGCAAGAATACGCCCATCTGAGTCATAGTGGTAAAACGGTATAGTGGTTAAAAAGGCTAATAGATTGTAAAAAGAAGAAACAGGAGAACATAACATTTATGCAACGAGAGCTTAATTTATGTGACGGAACTCTTTCAACTCATGGGCCAAGTTGAATATCTATCCTCAGTCCAATGTGTAGAGTATGTGACTCTGAGAATTCGAACTAGAACATCCTATAACTTCGAGCCTGACACCTAGTACGTTATTTTCTCTGAGTTTTTCTCTATAAAAGAAGTGCATCGGAGCACTGCTCTAGTCAGTCCACCACCATACTCATTAGACGAATAGTCCGTGCAAGGACTAGAAAAAAATAATTTGAACATATTCCGCGATTATATGGAAAAGAATAAATTATTTTAGAGAAAGACAATATCAAAAAGAACCCGGAGCTGCGAGCGGTATACAAACTGTGTCTCAACTGTGTCTGGGGAAAGTTTGCACAGATAGTCGATTTGTCAAAAACGGACTTCGTGCGCGATCATAAAGAACTGCTTCGGTTATTGACCGATCCGTCTGAAGGGTGCTGCGGTATTCTCCCCGTGAATCAGACGGTGATGTACATTGCGCATCGCAAGGAAGTTCCGACTAGAAAACAATCCTTAGTAGCCAACGTTATTTTCGCGGCGTATACAACATCTCACGCTCGTCTGAAACTTTATTCTTACATGGAAAAGCTTCAGAGAAGAGTATTGTACGTGGACACCGACTCTGTCATTTTTGTAAGCAAACTCGGAGAGTACGACCCTCCGACGGGAAATTATCTGGGGGACATGACGAACGAGTTGAAAGCATACGGAAAAGACTCGTACATCTCTAGTTTTGCTTGCAACGGCCCGAAATTTTACGGTTTTCAGATACAAAAAGCGGATGGTAGTACTGCCGAGGTTTGCAAAGTCAAAGGGGTTCGTGTCAACTACGAGAAAAGCAAGCTAGTGAATTTCGAAACTATGAAATCGTTCGCGCTAAAACAGAGGACCGAACCCGTACGCCTCGAATTCACGTCCATACAGCGTACGGTATTTCACAATGTTGTAACGTGTAAAGGGAAAAAATTCATCCGACCCGACCTATTGAAACGCAAACCATCCACGGAACATTATTCACTACCGTTTGGTTTTAAATCGTAAGAGGTCGCAGGTTCCGTGTGTTCAAACAAAGACTTAAATGATTTTCACTGTCACATTTATTAAACCTTCAATTCACTGGTTGTAACTTTTTCACATAATTTTATGAGTTTGAATTATTGTTCACATTTTCACATATTTTCCTAAGTTCAAGTTATTCGTTTTACATAATCTTCTAAGTTCAAAGTATTTTTTTTCTAGTCCTAGCGCGGACTATTTGTCTAATGAGTTTGGTGGTGGACTGACAAGAGCAATGCTCCGATGCACTTCTTTTATAGAGAAAAACTCAGCGAAAATCACGTACTAGGTATCAGGCTAGAAGTTATGGGATGTTCTAGTTCGAATTCTCAGAGTCACATTCTCCACACATTGGACTGAGGATAGATATTCAACTTGGCCCATGAGTTGAAAGAGTTCCATCACATAAATTAAGCTCTCGTAGCATGAACGTTTTGTTCTCCTGTCTCTTTTATTTACAATCTATTAGCCTTTTTTCTAAACTTAACGTTGATGATGCCATCGGGCGCATCCCACCACTTCTATCGGTTGCATCTTACCACTACCATCGGTTGCATCTTACATTATGACTCAGATAGGCGTATTCTTGCCTTATTCTGAGCAAGAATATAATTCGTTATAAATAAATACTAATTTTGTCGTTCTGTAATAATTAAATTACTTTATAATATCAAAAATCAGTCAGGATGTAGCAATCGATTAACACGGACGTTGTTTTATGTGGAACAGGATATTATATCTTGTATTTTGGATAGAATTTTCAACGGCGGCGAACTGTACGATTTCGATGCGAGCAGAAACAGCGTAATTTAATATTTTTAGGAATATTTTTAGGAATCTATAGATTAGTTTTTGACAACATATGTAAAAAAAATTAATTTACAATTCAGCAGAATTTTATGAATAGTTTTTCCCAAACCCACGTCATTCGAATAAAACAAATTTCAAAAGTTCATGCTTGTTCCTGTTTTTTCTTTCCCGAACTCAGCATTTTAACAAACTAAATAGTCTTTTTTAAATGTCAGTCGTTTTTGTCTCCTCGCGGTATCACCTTGGTTCTCGTGATCGATATGCAGAGTTTCACCGAAAACAAATAGGCCTTCGTACCTAAAGAAATCGCTATCGTATCTCTGGATGACTGCCTTTCGACAGGTCATTAGATTATAGAGCCCAACCCATGGTTTCAGTTAAAGGACAGGAAAACGCGCTCGCGGAATAACTGGCTGACGTCGAATCAGCACGGAATCCGTTGGACCGACGGATTTTCTAAAAAATGGAAGGTAGTGGCCGAATTGAGCATTTTTTCAGGAGACGCGGATTTGATTTACGTCCGTGGTAAAGAGAAAAAGTCTTTTCTGGAAATATTTCTGCATCAAAGGATCATCGTTTTGGAAATCGACCCCCTAAATCCTCCTCTGCGTAAAATGCCGATGATACCGGAAAAGTGTTTTCTTCATGCCAATAAAAATTACGTCTGCACATTGAATAACGCGTTGAAAGTGAGACAATAGATTCTAGAAGGCTCGAAGTTGATGCTTGCAAAACGATCACTCGAGCTTAACGTCACGTTGGTGGATCAGTTTGCTCTACTATCTCTCGAAGACCAGTCGCAAGCAATGAATTCAGTACTCCCCGACACAGTGCTCGATAGACTGTTTAAGCTCAACGTGTCATAATCGAAATTTGCGATAGTCGGCCTCCATGAAGAGACGGGTGGCAGAGGATGGAGACCGCACGTAGTGCTTGCGCCTCATTATTGGGTCGGTATCAAACTGACCGACCACAAATACGAACTTCTGCAGATCAATCAATCGAAGGCTATACTGGAGCGTCTCAAGGACGGCGCGCATCTGTTTGAGAAAATATATGTGTCACCAGGGGTCGTTGTCAGTTTCTGTCAGAGCTACGGATAGAACAGCGTCAAGATCACGGTTCACCAAGGTTCGTAGACAAAAAAAAAAAAACAAAAATTTTTTTTATACGACTGCTTTGTACAAATCAGAACGTTGGTCGGTTTTAGAGATGTACAACCCAACCGGAAACATAATGCTGCAGGAATCGACATTTCGTGACCTTGCACGTCTCAGTTGCTCGATCTACGCCTGGTTGGACAGATTGCGTGTCCATGCTGAGGAGATAAATCACCTTCACACGTTCATCCTCGACAGATACAAAGACCTCACCCTCGACGGGTTGAAAACAGTGTACCATGAGGTTCAGAAAGAAGTAGATAAGGATTATCCCTACTTTGTAGCCGACAGTGGTCTCTTCATTATCGTTTTTAACGATTTAATTCTGTACCTTTTGAATATAAACGAATATACTCTCTAACATTCCACATCTCGTTATTACATGCCTTGAAAAAGTCGCATCGTCTGATTATCCGTCATTCCACCCTGAAAGTGCTAACAGGTAAGATGTTTTTAAGAATCTTTCATAGAAAATCCAAGATTCTGTACAGGAGGTTAGAAGAGGAGAAGAGCGATGATAACGACGGTTTCTCAAGAGGGAGGGAAGAAGCCGCGCGCATACGGAAGAGGCAAGTCAGGGAGATGAAGGCTATCAAAAAGTAGTTTCAATCAAAAAGTTTGGTTACTTGGAGAGATGTCGTTGATGTTTTACCATCCATTCACAGCCATGGTGTGCGGTCCGAGCGTTGCGGGGAAATCAGAATTTTTAAAGAAATTTATCAGGAACTTTCCTACGTGTGCGACGAAAACTTTGACAGAATATTGTTTTACTACGGGGAGTGGCAAGCAGGGTACCGCAAACTGGGTTCGAACATAGAATTCAGAGACGGTCTACCCGACTCCAACGATGATGCGCACGATCGTGAAAACAGCAAGCTGCTGGTGATCGACGATTTCATGTCCGAATTTTCGAAGAAGGTTATGGTCGCCCCGTTTAAATAAACATCGCATCATGCAAACCTGATCGTGTTCTTCCTGACTCAAAATTTGTTCCATCAGGGAAGTGGTCAGAGAGACATGTCCCTGAATACCAGCTATATGATCCTGTTTAAGAACCCCCGTGACCGCGCGCAGATACTCCATCTGGCGAGACAAGTCTGTCCTGAAAACCCAAAGTTCCTGCAGGAGATTTATTACGACGCTACTCTCCAACCGCACGGGTACCTGTTGTTAGATCTGATATAGAGCACTCCTGAAAATTGTAGGTTTCACACATATATTTTCCCTACTGATAAATACAACTACGTGTACTACCGTGAAAAGGGATAAAAGGGGCGAATAATCTGGAAACCATCTCAGTCTTGAGGGTATAATGGGGAAGCGAGCACCAATCAGTCCCAAGAATGCGTCGCCCTTGATCGCCCTCAAGCACCTCGATAAACGTCAACTCGTAACGTTCCCGTTTCGAAAACGCAACAGCGCTGTTTGAAAAAACACGCCGCCTGTCTGAGGAAGCTGGCAGAGTCGAAAGAGACTTGGAAGAAAAAGAAGAAACGCATCATCCAGGAAGGGGGTTTTCTCGTTCCTCTGTTGGGTGTTCTCAGATCGATACTGGCTGGAGCTGTGTCCGGGGGTAGATGAAAAAATATGGAACATGCAAAGAAGATAGTTCTGTTCCCTCACAAGGCGGTGGAGAAGCTCGAAGATGTTCAGAGAATTAATCTGAAATCGGTACAGACACCATGCACGAAACTCACTAGACTCGATAGCGAGATAAGTAAAATTCTGAACACCCCCTCTACCGGTGAAGCTGCAAAGTGGAAAAGGTACCAACAAGTTTTGCAGAGATTTCTCCGTCTAGTCAGATGGTGGCGCATTTGCCACCATCGTCGCTCGAAGATGGATTCGCCACCGCGAGCATGGAGAAACACGAGAACCCTATGAACAAGGAAACGATCTTAAACAGCGTACCTTTGAAGTACGAAATCAAAGCGAGACTCCTCTTCAGAGCCTTGAACGCTGCCTCGAACAAGGTTTTCTCGTGGGATGAAAAAGGCGTGGTGCAAATACACGAGAAGTGCATCGAGCGAATTAACCTGGTGGACCTCATCAACGATGCAATGCGTCCTCAAAAAACCGTCACGGCTCACAGCGTCACAGCGAAGGTGTTGACTCCTTCGCTAGAATAGTGCGTGAGCTGAACATACCCAGAGAGTATATAGGGAACAATAATTTTTGAAGATCGCCTGACCGGAGCACGGAACAACTGGCAGTACCCAATTTCAGGTCGGTGCTTGACGATGCCGACCCGCCGATGCCGAAATCCTCCTACTCTTTCGAAAGAAATGACAATACTGACTATCTGAGCGGGGACAGTGATCAGGGAATGAGACCCGTGTGAAAAAATTGAAACTGAAGAAATAATGACGGAGAAATTACTCTTGAAAAAAATTTACTTCGATCCCGTGCAAGCAGCAGGGTTCTCGGGAAAAGATGTCTCGTGAGAGCTACATGCGGTGAAGTTGGTCTCGAGACGCTGTCCAAGTAGTTGGATAGCCAACCCGCATACGACAAACCCCGAGGCGTACGGAAAAAATTTCCTCGCACACCATTGACAACATCGACGACTTGTGAGAGTACGATCTGATTGATTCGCTCTTTCTTAAACATTTCAACGATGGGTATACGTACCTTTTGGCGACGATCGACGTTTTCAGCAAATACGCGTGGATCGTACCCATGAAAGAAAAGTCCGCCTCTGAGACGGTACGCGCTTTCGGTCAAGTGTTGCACAGAAGCAGTGTTTGTACACCCGTCTTTGTCAGAAGCGACAAAGGGAAAGAGTTTCTCAAAGAGCGCTTTCAATTCTTACAGATGAAAGAAATACGCTTCTGCGTGGCTCGTAATCCAAACGTGAAGTGCGCCTTTGTGGAGAGGTTTATAAGATCCGTAAAGGACAAAATGTGGAGGTATTTCACACAGGCTGGGACAAAAAGATACATCGAAGTCTTGCAGAAACTTGTAGAATCGTACAACGGTTCTTACCATACAACGATCAAGAAGGTTTTGGCAGAGGTGACGCTCGATAACGTTTCGCAAGTTCGACAAGAGTTATCCCGACGGGTAAAGGAAGCGTCTCGGAAACACTTTAAATATTCCGTCGGTGATCTCGTGAGAATCAGTCGAGGAAAAGCCGCCTTCGACAAAGGGTATAAGAGCGGTTATACCAACTAAGTGTTCCAAATAATAAAGGTACACATTCTGTGTTATCCGACAGTTTACACTTTTTCCGCTCTCCCTGGTGAGGAAATCGACAGGGTATTTTACGAGGAAGAGTTGAGCAGTGTCGCTAGTTGTGTACCCAGAACAAAGTTACGAGTGAAGCGCGTTCTGGAGATTCAGAGGCCAGTGCAAGAACAAACGCAATCTCATCAACTGGAAAAACTTGCCTTAAGATCTCGTCTCTTTGATACGACACGAGAAGACATGACGAGATTCGATTTTTATATGACGCTTCCCAGCAATGGCAGTATGAGTTTTTTCTCGATAACACTACCACGCATTTCAACACTTGCCTGCCTCACGAGTGGCGATCAGTGGGTCGTCGGTCTTTCGGAGATACAGTTTCCTCAAACGTTCACGCACATACCCGTCAAAGGCTCGTCAAATTACGTCGGTATGAAGAGTTTCAAGAGTAAACCGAATGGCGATTACGCCGATTATGAGGATGAGCGCTACTCTATAAAGCATGGTGTATACCGCGATCTGAATACGTTACTGCACGAGGTGAACACCTCCCTGGCGATCAAGGGGCACATACAGTTTATTCACAACAACGGTGGGCACGTAGAAGCGAAGCAGATTTGCAAGTGCAACGGTGTCGATCACCAGTTCCAGTTGTCCCCGATTTTTTCCGAGATTATGAGTTTCGACTTTATCGAGACGAAACAGTTAACGAGCGTAGGAGGTGATCTCTGCGAATCGCACGTAGCAGGCGACGTACAAGCACCCCTTTTGCGCGAAGTGCCTGTAGACTTGGACAGATACGAGTACGGCAGCATGCGGTTACGAACGTTCTGCGTTCCGAAATACATGCCGTTGCTCAAGTCTAATTTCAGCACGATCAAGATTGATATAAGGGACGAGCAAGGCAAACTTATTTTATTTACTCGGGGGACCTTGACCGTGACACTTCACTTCAAAAGAGTCGAGTGAAATGTCGAGTTACATCGATTATTACAACCACCAACGAGGAAGAGGGGGGTTGAAGGTTTTCGTCGGAAGAGCCGGTCAGAGGGGCCACGGCATCGGTTCCTTCCTTGGGGGCTTGTTCTGGAGTGTTTTACCCATTCTTAAATCCGGTGTGAAGGTTGCCGGCCGCGAAGCTGCGCGAGCCGGGATGAATGTTCTTGCGGACATGACAACGGTGCGAATGCACATGAAGGAATCGCTGAAAACGCGATTGAAGGAGTCCACAACGATTGAAGAGAGCTGCTGATGAAAAAATCAATAGAATAATGTCGGGGTCGGGATATAAAAAACGAAAAGTAGGGGGAAAGCGTCAGTCGGTCGCCAGACGGTCGCGTCGTAAGGTCTCTAACGCGAGGAAGCGGTAAAGTCCGATTGAAGAAGAGAAAACCCTGTAAAGGTCCTCGGAGAATATATTCTGCCGCTTATCGGGATGGCTTTTCTCCACACTCATTCGTGCGAGTTCATGAAGTCGGAGTTAGGCCTGTTCACTCTACCTCCAACTCAGACCACTATCGAGAGTGGATCTTGGGTCCATTAGAAACCTATATCCTTCTTGACGGACGACGCCCCTCTAGAGTTCGTGGTCTCGGGGAGCAGTAGCGAGGAGTACTTGGACCTGGCGCATACCATGCTCTCTGTCAGGGTGCAGATGGTTCGCAAAAAATCCGATGTCGGTATAGACGCTTCCGCTGGACCTGTAAACAACCTGATGCACTCTTTGTTCAACCAGGTCAATGTGTATTTTTTTTTTTTTTTGTTATGTGTACCTGAACCAGAAACTCGTTTCTCACCCGAATAACGCTTACGCGTACTGCGCGTACATAAAATCCCCACTTAATTACGGGTGCGATGCGAAATCCTCGCCCTTAGAAACTGTTTTGTGGAGCGTCGATACAGCTGGTCAGATGGAGGCCGGGTGCAACGATAACAAGGGACTGGTCATACGCCGTCAACTTTTTACGAGGGGTAAAACGGTCGATCTGATCGGTAACCTTCATGTGGATATCTTCAACCAGGAAAAATATCTCATTAATGTTGTGGAGATGAGACTCCGACTTATTCGCTCCAGAGACACTTTTTGTCTCATAGATCCGAGCGAGACTGCATCCTTGCACATCGTGGAGGCTACTCTGGTTGTCCGGAGGGTGAAAATAATTCCCGATGTTTTGCTCGCTCACGCAAAAGCGTTGTCGGGCACGACTGCACGATTTCGAAAATTCTTTGTATGTCGACGCGTACCATACCTTGTTCACCGGCACCGGGCTTCATTTTTCCGACAACGGTAACTGCATCGGTAGGGCCGAGTACTCTAACGGTTTCTGTCTCCAGGCTTTCGATCTGACCCCTGACCTATCGGCTAACACGGATAGTCACTGGAACATCGTGAGGCACGGTAGCGTGAGAATAGAGGTTCGCTTCGCCAGAGCCTTAGAAGCTACGGTCAACTGCATCATTTACGCGAAATACGACAACGTTCTGAAGATCGACTTAAGCCATCACGTATTGGTCGATTTCGGGGGTTGAGCTAAAAATACGCGGCCGGAGCAATCTGTCGTCAGAACGACTTTACCGTCAGACGCATGACAACCTCCGAGCTTCTAACAGCGCTGGAGATTGTACCGGTCCGCTCAAAAGGTGTCTATCCCGCCGACCGTATACCTAAAATCTCGGACCCGCGGCGCTCATTTTTAACACCGATGTCCATACGAAAGTAGAATAGAGGATGTATGGCCCCTCTAAAAATAGCGCGGCGTAACTCGGGCGTGCAGCGGCAGGCGTGCGGCAGAAAATATCGGGTTTCCGTTTGCGGCAGGAAAATTCGGGTGACTGTTTGTGACGTCAGGGGCCCTTCGGGCTGTAGTCCCTAAATAACTCGGGAAAATGACTTTCTAGAAGCTTTCTTTGGCTATTATGGAAAAAGGATTGCTTAATTTTCAAAGAAATACATGTTGTTAATTTACAAATGATTTATGTATTATTTACAAGTTTTATAATTCAATTTACACATTTTCTTTATCATTATCTCTTATCAAGTACAGGCATGATTCGTGGTACATAGATTGAAGAAGCATTTCATGTTTTCCGACAATTGGGTACGATAAATTGATAGTATATTTAATTTAAAGGGTAGATCATGATACGTATAATTATTAAGTTCTCTGTACATTTCGTTGTACATAAAATCTATAACATTATTATATTCTCTAAAGACACATAATAAGTTATCGATGCATGCTCTAACAAGTGCTAATCCGTCGTACGTTTTTTTATGCATGAAGAGTCTTTCAGATTTATTCTGGGTATCTGAAACAAAGGAAAAATTGATAATTATTATATTGAATTATTTTTTATTGTATATGTTCAAAGTTTGAAATAACTTACTGTATTTTTCACTGATGATAACTCATTAATTGTGTATTGTGGCAAATGAATTTCTGTCCAGTCACTAATTTTTATAGATTTAGAATTCATCGAGGCGCCTGCCAGGTACCTCCGTACATGATCGAATAATTTAGAAAATTCGGCCCATTCTTCGCAGTTTAGAGTAACACCAAACCAAAATTGGCGTATTAAATTTACATTTGGTCTCCATTTTCCATCAAATAACTGCATTCCAACAATCGCGCACTTTGATTTGGAAGAGTTTAACGGAAAAGACCGTGTGAAGATGACGTTCGGTAGCACACAACTCATGTTATTAGAGAAAACTGACTGATAAAGTGTAAGGCTTAAACCTGTAAATTTATACTATTTGAATCAAGAGATTTGTATATTTATCGCTACCAAATATGACTATTCTAATTCCAAAATCGATATTTTTAATAAAAAAATGTCTCCTGCAAAGATGTAATATGACCTTGTGAGAAAACTGTGTTTCCCAAGAACTTTTTTAGCCTTACGTTTCCGCCGCTCCAAGGGGTGTAGTTGAATCGTAGGTGCAACTTTTTTAAGACATAGAAAATGTTAAAATAAAAATACTAACGTAATTTCCACCACTCTCGAACCGCGTTTTCTTTGGGGTGAACAGTACAAATTTCAATTAGTTCAGTTTCTGGAATCGAATGAAAATGAGTACGATCGTTGAAAAGTGTTTGACTTTTTTAATGCGTGAAGTTATTCTGCATAACAATGTATCAAAGTTGCATTATAAGACAATAAATTTTATGCAATTTTTGAACGACGCAAGTGTGGTTGAGTTGTACAAAGAAGTACAATTCGTGTTGAATAATCTGAGTGTTGGTGAAATAAAAAAATCATCCAGTAAGTGTTTTGAAGATAGTTTTCGCCTAATAATAATGGCTGGAAAGACCTTGATAAATCGAGGTATTATTTTGTGTGAGCCTTTGAAACAACGATACGAGCAAGCATTAAGTAAGTTTGTTTCCGTTAATGATTTACATAAGTTATTTTATTCCGAAGACTGAGCATTAAATATTCTTTTGATTTGTTTTAGGAACCGCTAAAATGCTTGATGACGGTTCAGATGACATTTTTAATGTTGTACGAGTGTTAGACGATGGGTTGGATGATATTTTCGGAGATATCGAAATTTATGTTAAATTTGATCGGTTGGTATGCTCGACTCATAATCACTTTCACATTATTTTTTAATATTTTTTTCTCATGGCTCTTTAATATCTTTTTGTTTCAAAATTCTTCATTTACTAATCAATGTTTTGGTGATATTAATATTTTTTATCATTATAATTTTTTTGCTCTCGTTTATATTTTTTTCATCATTTCCTTTTGAGATTATTCTACTTTTAACGGTGTACTTAACAATTTAATTATTCATCCGTAGCCGTTGATTTTTTACGTGTTTCAAATTATAATCTTTCAGATTGATTAAAGATCTTAGCGCTGAAAGTATAAGTACAATGTTCTATGATGTCTCACAAAGTAATTCGTTATTAGATTTGACAGAATCGATGGTAATTTCTCATAACTTTGTCAGAAATATTCAAGGTAGTGGTACAACTTGAAAATTTTCTGATGATAATATACGTAAACGCTTAATAATTTCAATTGGTAATAAAGATAATTCATGTCTTGCACGATCAATTGTTGTTGCTAAAGCGTACGCTATCAGAGGTAGTTTAAGATCGGGATCTGTACATAGTTTCTGAAAGAAAATTAGACGTGGGCTGCGTGAAATAGAAAAATTTTTTTATTACGCTTCGAAAGGTGTTTGATTGTACGTTTACAGTTCAAAGGAATGACAAAGTTCCAAGAATGTTTGACGGTACCAATATTGTTAAACTTTCATACGGCATAGTAAAACAGATTTTTCATATAATCTATTATGACGAGAGACATCATTACGAGCCAATAATCAGTTTAACTGCTGCATTAGCTGTTGAAAATATTTGTCAGTTATGTTTTAAAACATATCAAACAAAAACCAATCATAGATGTGAATTTCAATGCCAGAAATATATGGCTACACCTCCTTGTGAGAACGTTTCAAAACTGAAAAATTACAAATTGCAATCGTTGGTTTAAAGGCGACGGTTGTTTTGCTAGAAATAAGGAACCGAATGCTTACGTAGTGACCAAAACAAAATTGTCATCTATTTGCGATGCAGTTCGTTAGTGTGGTTTATGTTTTACCCGTAAATTAGATGAAAATCACAAGTGCGATCACGTGTATTGTAAAATTTGTAATTCTTACAAACATGTCGAACATTTTTGTTTTATGAAACCCTTGTCTAAAAATAAAAAATCGCGTGGTTCTACAATGTATTTGTTCTATGATTTTGAGTCAAGACAAAACGATGTATTAGAAGATGGTAAATATTCACGTTTACATGTTCCTAATTTTTGTGCCGTTCAGCATATTTGTACGAATTGTATAAAAAACGATAAAATCAATCAACCGTGACAGTTTTGCGGTGCACGCGAACATGTTTTTTCAAAAGAAGCTGTAAAAGAGCTTCTAGATTATATTTTTAAAGTCAAAAGAAAATTTTCAAAAATTATATGTATAGCGCACAACGGGAAGTCTTATCATTTTCAGTTTTTGTTAGATTATATTATTCGAGCGAAAAAACTTGCACCTGAATTGATTTTGAACGGGACGAATATTATGAAAATGACTTTAGAAAATATTCATTTTATAGATTCACACAATTATTTCCAAATGAGTCTCAGCAAGCTCCCAAAAGCTTTTGGATTGAATTCTCACAAAGGTTACTTTCCGCATCTTTTCAACACATTGCAGAATCAAAAATATGTAGGAACGCTTTCGGATTGAAAAATATTAATTATATATTTGATTTTGAAAACGAGATACTCAAATATTGTAAATTGGATGTGGAAATTTTGCGTAAAGCTTGCTTAGGCTTTCGTAATATTTTCTTAGAGAGTCAAGATAGTTGTACAAAAGCGTCTGCATGTAATAGAGTTTGCGTGCAGAATGAAAAGCGATTGCGTAGTTTTAGAATTCGGTTCTATCTAAAGAACACGTTTTCATCAGGTGGTTACGATTGCTGAGACTAAATCTTTTAAGCCCATGATGTCGAAACGTAGAAGGCATGGTTAATATTGGAGGTTGCCATACGGGCACGGATGAATTGTAATTATTTCTGCGTACTTGATTCTATATTCATTCTTGAGTCAAACTTCTTAAAGCGGGCCACCAAAATAAAAAAGTTCATGGATATTAATAAATTTATATTATTTGATTAGCTTAAAACAATATAAGAACAATCCCAGAGTAGAATATTTTTTTATGCAAAGTCTCAAAAGTTATAAACAAATTAAAATTACAGACATTTATTTTTCAAAAAATTATAACTCCGATTCTGTCCAATGAAATTAAATGAAATTTTTACAGCTTATGTAGGAATAAATAAACTCCATACCAACATTTTTTCCATACATAAAATGTTAATAATAATTTGTTTAAATTGCAAAATAATATTGCAAATTGAGAAATCAAAGGGTTCTGTAGCACGAAAATTTTTCGGACAAAAACTGTTATAAAGTGTACTTATTAACGATTAACAATTAGTTGCAAAAACTGGTGGATCG
>JAQQRF010000928.1:0-21618 GCA_030523145.1 Trissolcus brochymenae
AACTCATGGGCCAAGTTGAATATCTATCCTCAGTCCAATGTGTAGAGTATGTGACTCTGAGAATTCAAACTAGAGCATCCCATAACTTCTAGCCTGACACCTAGTACGTGATTTTTGCTTAGTTTTTCTCTATAAAAGAAGGGCATCGGAGCACTGCTCCAGTCAGTCCACCACCATACTCATTCGACGAATAGTCCGCGCAAGGACTAGAAAAAAATAATTCGAACTTAGAAAATTACGTGAAACGGATAACTTGAATTTAGGAAAATATGAGAAAATGTGAACAATAATTCAAACTTATAAAATTATGTGAAAAAATTATAACCAGTGAATTGAATTGAATTTAATAAATGTGACAATGAAAATCATCTAAGTCTTTCTTTTAACTACACGAAACCCGCGACCTCACAAATTATATATATATTTTTAATTATATATATCTTTTGCTTTATCCTATGCGTTTCTTACCGTAGCTTTGTCGTAGATTTTATTATAAATATTAAGAATGTTAACTTTTATTACATTTCACGTTTTGACAAAACCAGGCTGTCTTTCTTCACGAGTCTGAGTTGTTTCTGCAATCAACCTAAATTTGTTGAAGGTTTCTGTACAGATGATTACTGCATTGTATTTTCTTGAAAATTACTTGGAGCTTTTTATACAAATCTGCAATTCAATATTATAATAACAACAATTGCATTGCTTTTCATACTGGTGGAACTAGCATTGCGATCTGTAACATTTATAAGATAAAGAGTTAACGCGTTTACGTTAGTAGTACGCACAATAACTACATATATGACTTATTATGAATACCTACGTACAGAATTATCCTTGTACAAAGCTTACAGTAACAGTCACTCCCACAAGCGCATCGTAAGAATGGCCATATGACCGTTTGGACGATTGACTGTCTGCTATTCCATAATACATAGTCTTCGACGTCAGTAATGACGTTTGCTGCATAAATTTTCAAATATTGCAAGTACGATTGAATCGTTGTTTTTTTTTTAATTTTTGGGTGCAAATTGTGATTGACATTCAGCGTTGATACCTACGATAGCTTTTCTAAAAACTTTTAAGTTTTGAATCATTGAATGAAAATGCAAAGAGTAAATGGTCGTTAACCATTTCGTGAAAATAAAAAACAAATAATCACATTTTACGACAAAACGAAAATTTGGATAAATTTCGAAAATGAACAACGATGCTAATTAACGATTAAAGACGAATCAACAAAATTTTCTATTGCCGTCCCCTTATATGACAGAACTGCTGAATCGGTCGCCGAAGCATTTGTGAACAATTTTATTTGCATTTTCGGATTATCTAAATCGATTAAAACAGATCAAGAAATTGTATTTTTGTTACAACAAAACAAAGAATAAGCTAAAATTTTGAAGAAAAAACATTTCTTTTGTTAGGCTTTTCATTATTTCACAGAGAAACGGTTTACTCGAATGAGTGTATTTTGTATTAACATACTATCTTAGATAATATATTTTGTCAAAAAACAATGGACAAGAATTATCTCTTTGGCAATGCAGTGTTATAATACTGCACGCAGTGAAGCTACTGGTTACGCGCCTCATACTTCAGTTTTTAGAAAACCCGCGAGAATGCCTAGTTCATTCACGTTGAGTAAATCAAACAGCAAAACGTATGATGAATATTTGACCGACTTAACAGTCAGACAAGTAGATTTTAAAGTCGGAAACTACATTTTTGAAATTAAATCAGGACGCAAACACAAACTCAAACCAAGCTTTCTTAACCCTTATATATTCTTCGAGATACCATCCAGAGGTAATCTGATAGTTAATTACAATGGCAAATCCCACAAAGTTAGCTTATCTCGGCAACGTCGAATTAAATGGAATAATTAACCCGTAATGAAACAGCTGACTGAAAAAATGCACGCGTCATCACACGTAACACTGACCCATATAAAAATAACGCAAACGCAGCGAATAATTCATTTAGATACGAAAGACAGCAAGAAGAAATGACGATGGCAAATTAGATTGAAACAAAATTATGCAAATAAATACTATAAACCAAAATTATTTAGAGCTGGTCTGAAATAGGCATGTTTAACAGGACCAAAATTCGATTTCCCACCAGTCTGGACGAAAATTAGTAGAAAAAATCCTGATCAGATGATATCTGGAATTTTCAAAGAGTTGGTCTGTATGATACGTCCGAAGTTAGACCGAAAGTTCGATTCTCCACCAGACTCGAGGAATTTTCAATTTAAAGAATATAAAAAAATTAATATACGAGCCACGTAATACTTAAAATTGCACAACTTGGCCTAACCAAATATACGAGTCCCGTGCTACTTTAAATGGCTCAAGCCGGCCCAACTAAAGTTATCAAATAAATTGCATCAATGAGCTCCGTGTTGCTCAATTGGCCCAAACTTAATTATCATTTACTCCTTCATCTGCCAACAAGCTTATAAGACGCACACTGATCACCTCCTCTGGCTCGACGGTTGAAACCACGACACGTATACGCATTTTTTTTCTCTACTTCACTTGTTAATGTAATGACAGAAGTCAGACTCACCACGTGAGACACACTAAGTTATAGCCACTTTTTTGCAAAAATCATCCCAAAATCAGCAAAAATCACGACCGGATGCGCGTTAAATTCGATTCTCGTAAATTGCAACTGAGAAGTATTGAATCTATTTTTCCTCTTTTTTTTCTCTCTCAAGAATCGTATTGTGACAGTCAACAAATTTTAGGTAAAAAAATGCAAAGAGACTATTCTTTTTAACCTTACTGCGTTCAGTTAAACTCTGGATTCGTCATTAAAAGCAAATTTGACACAGAATTTTTCTGTGGATGCGTACCAGTCATGGGTAAAAATATTACTACTTATCACTCGGTCCATCACCCAACAAGCCTACGTAAATATCATTGTTATATTTGCGGAAAACAATTATACTCAATTATACTAATTTCGTGCTGTAGAATCAATTTAAAGAATTAACACGGAAAAAATGCACCTTACTTTTTGTACAGGAAAACTGGTAATCAGCGGCTTAATAATAGATAATATTCCGTAAAATGCAACTACAAATTTTGCAATAACTTTAACAGGAGGCTTATTCTCTAATGACAACTGTAACGGAGTACATTACGCCGATCCGTAGGGGGAATGAGACAACGTAATCGTCCAAGCCGATATAAAAATAAACCCACGAAATTACTATGCACAAGTTCTATTAAACGAAAATATACTAACATTTCCCCCTGGAGTTAGATGCTCACTCAACGAAGGCAAATAAATAATTTTCACTAGCGCATCGATTTTTTGGGACACCTACCCTTGCGATTCTTCTAATTTCGAAAAATACACAATTTTATACGAAGGTCCAGAAACACTAATGCAAAAGACGAACGAAATCACATCTAACACAATGGTAGCTGTATGTTTTGCAGACCACTTTCGCATTAAACCTATATTCCAAATTTAACCTTTGCGGATACTTCATTCAAAAACTAGAACAGCTAAGACTATTCTTGCTAGAAGAACCAAGATGAACATTTTTCAAAAGCCTAAGCTTTGACACCCAAGACCTTTGCAATTACGTTAATAGTAAATTCTTATACTTAGAGAAACACAATAAACAACAATTTCATACCTTATATAAAAATATTTTTTCGAAAATATGCAAACTTGAGAGAAAAGTTTCATCATCATATCTTGCACTTGCTACTCTGAATCCAGAAGAATCTGCTGTTATGTTTATTTTTTTTAATCTCTGCTCTGCCAAGACTAGTTACTTTGGCAAACCATTCAGGGGACTTTCATTCAAGGGACATTGCTAATTTTTCTAATCCTGACAAAAAGTTACCATTTTCTAATAAGGCGTAAAACTTTGCGGACCAGCAGCAGGCAAATCGCTAGGATTTGGTTTGGAATTAATATTATTGACAATTTTATACATGACGCGGTTATCTTCGACCTTAACATTTTCAATGTTAATACTGTTATTGACAATTTTTGCTACCATAAATTCTTTAATCTTTTCTAATAAATCGGGACCTGAATTATTGGCTCGTAAGGAATTCAATTCGTCCAATAACTTCAGGTTTATCTCGTAATTTCTGTTTTATTTGTTTTGATGATATTTGAATCTTATTATTAACTGCGGTTGAAGATTTGACGTAGGTTAAGAGAATCGCAGGCTTGGTTGCGGGTTCTAGAGCTTTGTAGGAGACTAGTGGTTGTTCGTTGGGAGCATCGTTTTCGTAATAAAAATCTTCAGTTGAGTACTCGTAGGTGTTTTCTCCGTCAGAGTAATCCACTTGGAAAAATAAAAGAGAGGTTAGTTTGATGATATGAATGTTTGAACAGTTGCTTTGTCCTTGTAATGATTATAATCAAACTATCGAATGAGATTGTTCAGAAACTGTTTGTTCGTGCCCTTTACAAGTCTTTCAAGTCGTGATTTCAAATTATTACTTTCAGTATCAATTGAATCCTGAGTGTAACCAGACGAGTAAACAGTCTTTTTACTGCCAGGTAAAACCAGGTAAGCTGAAATTTTTGACAAAGCGGAATAAATTTGACCGAGTTTGTGATTGGTAATAATTAAAAACTCAACTGCAAGGAAACCTTATTCCTTGCAACTAAGTTAGGTAACAGCAAATATCTTAATTTAATGGTTACTTTTGAGAAAGATGATGAGAAAGGTTGAAGTAGCTGGACTGGTGACTTCGTACTGGGTGCAGTTGCTTGGTCTGACTCTTGGAACTTTCTCACATAGTTTCACCAACATTTGCAGATTTGGATAACTTTCCAAAAGTCTGTTCTGATCGGTCGAACTTGCTGTGGAACAATTTGGAGACCACAGATTCAAGTCTCTTGTAGAAGAACAATTTGAGGACTGATTCAAGAGCGAGACTACCGATGAGGATTGATCTGGAGGAGAGACTGATTTGGTCAAGAAGATGACACTCTATTTATTAAGTTTCGGACAATAGGGCTGGGCTTACGGAGAGGGTTTTCCAGGAATGTAAAAAAGGCAATTTTCTTTTCTAAAAGTCGTAAGTTTTCAGAAATATTAAATGTTAATATAGATTTTCAAACATTTATTGCATGAAAATGCAAAATGTAGAAGAATCATACAAATGTAATTGTATCATAAAATGCAAATGTATCACAGTGTGTTATTTCATTCAACTCAATATTTGAAACAGTGTTATGACATCTCATTTTAGAACAATCTGAATTGATTAGTCCGTTTTTGTCGTGTACCAATTTGTCAAGCTTTCAAATTCCGGTAGCGAAGTTGAAGACATCTCAATTAACATTGAAGTGTTTGAATTTAAATAAGTTATTTATTTTTCACTTAATTTAGGTGAAAAAAAAGGTTTCGTTGTTAATCGTACAAAATGTAGAAATTATTCCTGATGTCTTCTTGTTCAATTATTGTAAATTAATTGAGTTGAATATTTCATTTTTATGGATTAAACGTAATCGTAGGCATTACGTAACAATATATTAGCCTAAGTAATTTAGCAAAAACAGGTATTTACACCGAATAAGACTTGCAACGACTTGCAAGAATTTATCATGCAGCCAAGTAAAACAGCTGCAATCAACATTTTAGGCCTCGCAACGACCGGCCGTGACTTTTTAAACCAAGGCATTTCAATAGGAAATATAATTAATGAAGAAACCTCTAAGAAATCAGCTACAAATATGTAGAAGAAAATCATTTATTACTTTATTGTTTTTGGAGTCACTAGTGCCGGCATTTTCGGCATTTTTTTGCAATAAGACTTTTTAGAATAATAATAGATACTGCAGTACATTTCTTTGCTCTACACTCCTTATACGGATGGAGCTATGTCCTAATTGCAAGTTTATGGGTCTCATTCACACATCTACTCTTACACGTCTGGCCAAGTGCCCCAACTCCAGCTGATGTTGAGAAAGGAGACATACTTCTGAACTCTCCCCAACCAAAAACTATCCCATCAAACCCACCTCCTCCTAAGATTCTTGAACAGCATAACATCTCTTCAAATAGGGCGACTCAAAAAGAAAATAACTAAAACTAACTAATTAAACTCATTAATTACGAAAGTATTATGGGAAAACAAATATGCTTACACTCATAGACACATACAGTATATTACCGCTACGTTGTAGTCTATAGGTTAGGGATGAAAAAAACATGATGTAAGAAACAAAATATTGGCGCAAGAAATATTTTCAGATTTCATACACGAGAGCGTCAGCCAGATACACGACTCCCAGTGACTTAATTGACACCTGCCAATCAAAACATTCAATGAAGAAAATTCAAAGACAACCAAATAAATGCCCAGTCGAACCTAAACTAAGGATTAACCAGCGAAGGTCTAAAGGGGTTAGCCACGAAATTATGTAGCACAAAAAGGCACCTAGAAGATATTTAGCATTAAGACATATTTTTCAGAGACATGTTCGATTCCTTGAAATTTATTCGCACAAACACACAATTTTGAATACGTGGCATTGAAACGTAAACATGCTCGTAGGGGCTTCAAACCTCTCTAAGTGGGAGGGGGGGAAGGGGCAAGCTGTCATGACCGCGATTAACGAACTTTATATCATTTATTATAATTGACTATTTCATTAACTTATAGCGTTGCCCTCGTGCTCTTTTTCGCAACTGTTCGCGCGGATTTAGCCGTGACTCGCGAGGAGTGATGAACGACAAGTGCAACTATGCATTTTCAGGTTCTATAAACCGTGACACCACCTCGATTTGGCTGCAACCGCGTAGCAACCAATTGATATATAGACATATTAATTACCTATAATCAATGGTGGTACCTATATTACGTCTTGGAAGTAGCATTTGATTGTTCACGAATCGTTCACCAGAGCTATACATCCGAACAACAGACCCGATTAACCCGATTAAATTGTTTGACAAGCTGTTCAGCATAACGCAACACCTTTGTATCGTTTTACCGATATTACAAACTTTGTGTCTGTTCTGTGAAACGGACTCAGACTATCTGTTCAGACTAATTAGTTCTCTGTAGAGTCATACATAAAATCAAGATCTCTCTTTACTCGCGACTGCGAATTTTGTAGGTTTGACACGTCTAATGAACTCGTTTAATAAAACCGGAAATCTGTGACTCTTTGATCCAACTATATCAATGGTGATTCATAATTTTATTACCTGTATACCACGCACCTACAATGATGTAGAATACGAATAAAAATACATATGTATAAATATATTAATGGTCACTAATATGTTGGGTATCACCCAAAATATTAAAAATTAAAGAATAAAATTGATGCTGATACCTATAGATTACTTTGCAGTGCGCTCATTTTTTAGTAAGATCAATGGATTATGTTATATAATATACTAGCTAAATGCCCGTGCTCCGTACGGGCAATCATCGTCGCTGCAGTATTCTATTCATCCTTATATTAATGTATACGAATTAGTATAACAAATTCTCAATTTGAAGTAAAAGATACTGCTAGAAAACCATATTTACATCTGATTATTTCTTATTTACGTCGATTTAAATCACCTTTTATTTCAGAAATAAGATTGACATTTCATTGATTAAAATTGTTGCATTTTTTTATTAACTGATAATTGTTAATTCTGCAAACGTTATTCTAACAAATTCAAAATAGTTTAATCAACATTCATTAATTTTTATAGGCAGTTTAATATTAGACAGTTTTTTTCAATTTAAATTATGATCAGTTATTCAACTTGTGTGTGTTGCCAAGGTATTAAACAATTCTCAATTTTATTGAAAATAGTTCTAATAATAGCCTGTTAAAATTCGAGTATTTAGTATACTGTATATACATCGAGTATTTCTTACTTTGGTGCTCCGAAATACAAATCTTTTCTCAATTATTTAAATTCGACATCGGAATTAAATACCCAAACATGACAACAGCTGATGGAATTATTGTAACTTGTCATATGGAATGTAAGCGGCATCATTAACATTAATAATACAGCATATCAAATCAAACGCAAAAAAAATTTGTTGAAATAATTTTTTTCAATAATTGATCATACAGAGTTATTTATATTCAATCGCAGTAAATTATTTTTTATACTAACTATATAATATATGATATATTTTATTATATACATAATATATATTGTAATGGGGTTCTCACATTCTGTTTAGTGACCCCTATTTTTCTTTCCAAACAATAAAAAACATAAAATAATTTATAAAATTATTGTTGGTCCGTTATTATTAACGGATTTACAGACAAACAAAAAAAATTGAGAAACAAAGTATGTCCGAGGACAAAATTCAATTTATTAACTACGAAGAGAAAAAGGATGGCATGATGCAATGAGTTGCCAAAGATACCGTTGGATTTGGATAAAAAAAATCAATCGCTAAAAATCAGTCCCCAATTAACAAAATAAAGTCAATTAATACGCTAAAAGAATTTACAAGTTACGACCAATCTGAGTGGCCCAAAATCATGGACGGAAATTTCGAATTTACAAACCAAAAATGACCGTTACAGTTACCGTTGATCAATAATTCAAATTTACAATATAAAAGTCAAACCTTTTCAAACATAAGTGGGACGCAGCTTGGCTGGAACCACCGTGGACCGACACAAAATTTGCACACACCATTAAAAATAAATTTAACTCAAAATACAAAAAAAAACTAAAACGCAAAACCGCACGTAACTTTTCGCTGGCTCAGGGACACTCAAAAAAGAAGATGGAGGAACGGTTTGCTGGCGGTTAAGTAACCGTTCCCCCACCTCGGCCGCAACGCAAAACCTGGCCTTGCGTTCAGGCCTCGTGGAGATATCTGGGGGAGAAGAAGGAGGCCCCTCTTATCGACCCCGGTCGATATCGGCGGGCGTAGGCCCTGCCCCACCGATGATCCAGCCGTTGTGGGGATGTTGCTGCAGACATCCAGGCTGCCGAGAACGGCCTGAGGAATTCCTGAAACGGAACAAAGTGGTGGCGTCTTGTCCCTGCCGCTGAAACAAAGTTTTTGTCAATCGGTATCGCGTTCAAAGGGCCTGTTCATCGCTCAAGCTGGTCGCATCAGTGTCCCCCTTATTACAAAATTTTTCATTGATTATCTTTGGCAACTATTCTATATGACCATCCTGAAAAAACTCTTCGAGTTCTTCCAAGAAAGTCTCTCGGGCTCCCTTTTTGGGAGCCAAATAAGCCCTCCTACGATAAAATATATATTATGTATTATATATAAATTATTTTTTGCTTTTGTGCGAAAATAATGATGATATTTTGTCTTATTCAAATATCAAGAAATCAAAATTTTAAGTTTTGATTTTGAAAATCATTTTTGCAATTTTTCTATAAAAGTTTTACATGAAATTCAATTTTTAAATAGCCTATAACACTTTTATGGTTCTAAACATCTGTCATTCGATTGTAATTTTATTACTTCGTTGAAGCGTGATGCACGAACACACAAACAAACAAACATATTTTCTTTTTTATATATTAGTAAGGATAAGGATACAGTCCATACAATATGTTTGATAAATCTTTCATACCTTTATCAAACTAAATTTTTTAATTCTAATCATTTTCAGCAATGTTATTAGGTGTTTCATAATCATGATTGAATTTGCACGTCTCATTATTTATTCAATTTTCTGTCCAATAAAATTGAGACAGATCATAAGTTTTCAGTGAAATTGCAAAGTCTTGCGTATATTTTGCATACATAAATACATGTCGTGTTCTTTAATTCAGCATTAATTTTCAACTTTTTCCAAAAATAACGATTTGCATCACATTCGTTATATTTATTGGTGAAAATTAAGAATCATAGACCTTTGCAAATCTAATTTAATTTAATTGACCATCGTTATAATTTTATCCTATGGTTCATATACCGATAAATAAATGTGGGTAATATTGGCCAATACGAAAGTGTAGTTCCAGATAGTGAGACAGTCATTCGTCATCGCTAAGTTGAGATTTGGTGAATGGAGACTATAAAGCTTTTAAAAGTATAATAGGGACTACTTTCCTACCATTCCCCATGAAACCTTGAGAAACGCACGATTAAGTTATTTGCTGATTTATTGTTTTTTGACAAATAATCAATAAAGAAACTTTGTTTCGAGGCCTTTGTATATTTTGGGACAAATGGCATTGAAATTATTATTGCACACTGTTAACAGATTATTGAAACAAAAATCATTTTTTGACACTATTTCTTGAAATTATTTGCCTTTTATCATTCTTTATACTTTGTTCTTCTTCCTTCTCTATTATTTTATTTTTTTATTTATTGATTACAAAATCTTTTTTCAGGAAATTTTATATTTCCCTATTGTATTTGCTTTGGAGTCAGGATCTCCCCCGCCCCCGCGGAATATGTTATCCTAAAATTGAGTTATCTGTGACGTCATCACTTTTATATATGTATGTATATTCATGTATATATGTACGTATGTATGTCTGGTTGTGCTTATTTGACCGTTTCCATCATGCGGTTTTAAGGAAACACAAAGAACCTAAATAGTGTCAAAAGTCAAACTTAGAACGATTAAAAACGGATATATATTTCGAGAAAAATGATAAAAACCATAGAATGGTGCTTATACGACAAATAGCATTCAAAAAGATTGAAAAACAATGGATTAATTCCTAATCAGCGAAATAACATTGTTACATAAGAAAAAACATAACTACCCGATCAAAGTATAAAAAAGTGAATTTAACCCATGCTTACAACAACTTTTTCATTCATATACGAATATATTGACGATTATACCGTAATATGGTGCTTATCAATACGGATAATTAAAAACCATACAATAAACTCTGCACAAAAATTAGCTTCCCTGAAAATTTTTCAAAAAATGAACTCTTTCCAAACACTGATAATTTTCAATCAAATTTTTTTTTTATTGAAGCTTGAAGTGTTAACTTGAACATTCTGGTAAAAGAAAGGTTTTTTGACTGAAAGTTATTGCTTTTTAAAAATTGGTTATATTCTCGAAAATTTTAGGGGGGGCGCTAATTTTTGTGCGAAGTATAGATGATTTTGCAAATAACTTCTTTCTAAGCATGTACGCTACTTATAAACATCTTTAAAATAATTTATAGATTCTTCTTTTATTTTTTCATTGAATAAGTAATCAACATCGATTTAATAGTTACCAAGAAATTTGATTTTGTGTTGAATAAACGGTCTTGTGTTCTGTGATATTGTAGGTGTATATAAATAAATGTTGCATTAAACATCGAAGTATTTATTGGAAGGTTATGACGCAGAAAACAACAGAGTGTGTAGAACAAAAATGAAACTTTATTTCATGTAAAACTGTGCGCGATGCGTAACACAAAAAGGAACTGAAGAAAGTCGGGCGTGCTTGTCTCAAGTAAAAAAATAAACAGTGTTGCCACCCAGATAGAAATAAAAAGAAAATATTTTTAATTTAATTTTTTCATGCTTAATTTAAAAGCATTATAAATAGCAATAGCACTTAGTAGTTATAAAAAAACAATTCTGAACAACAAAAAACTTTAGAAAAGCTTATAAAATATTAAAAAAACATAATGTACGCATGATCGCATTCCACCAAAAAAAATCACAATAAGGGATTGCAAACATACAGTCACGACGATAAAATATTTGAACAATATTTCTTAACTATATACAAGGTGTCCTAAAAGTCCCTAAATGAATGAATATCTCGAGGAAGACACCTCAAATTAAACAAATAAAAAAACACGTGTAAAATGTTTTTCACCAACCTTAACCCATTACTCCCCACCCCCGGGGATGGGAAGGGTGGGGCGACTTTTAATTTTGAAATGGAAACCCGTATTTTTTATCGCAGAATTGGATTCTCCAGACAAAAATACAATCATAAACACCAAATATGATCTCTCACCCCGCACACCCGGAAGCGGGGGCGAGGGCAACTTTGAAATCTTTAAAAAAACCCCTTTTTTCCGTTATCATATGTATGTCTGGTGGTATACACTTGTATTGATAACCTTTAGCTATTGGGCATGTACTTGACTTAAATATATGCAAAAGTAAAGAAACTTGCAAGAAATAGCGTTCTTTGTCAATTCTTTCGATTAAAAAAAATTGTTGTGTGTTAATTTTTTAGTGTCAATATAAGTTAATTCGAATAAAAAATTCTTAAGTTTTTAACAATTAATGACATACATAAGTTGGAAAATTATAAAAAGAGCATTACAGTGGTCTCTTGTATACTCACCTTCTTCCTACGTTTAGATTTATCAATAATTAAACGATTTTATACCTTCTTCCTAACACAAACAATATTTGACATATAGAATTTCCACTATTTCGTATTATATAATATAGGCATATCAATTTTGTTCAAGACGTCAGTGACAATAACACTTTCTGAATGATGGTGAGGAGTATGTTAAAAATCTAAATGCAATGTTGTTAATACACGAACAAGTGCATTTGTGCACAGTTTTTGTACACAATTTTTGCGTCAGGGTAAAATTGTCTGCTTAAACGCGGGTACGAAATACTGTTCCACCAGGGTTATAACAGTGTCTACGTCTCTTTCCTACAAATGGTACTCTGAAAAATAGTATAGAAATAATGAAATTTTTATTTATATATAAATATTCTTTAGTAAAATCAAAGCGAGTAATAGGTGCATTGTAAACAGGCATCACGCTCTGCTATGTGCGATCAATATCGGCAGCTGTCTTTTCAATTTTTTTATTTTAATTATATATTTTTTATTTTGTTCCTCCTAGGGACAACTTCATCAAGATAGGAAGATCAGAAATAAATTCTTACAGCTAATTGTTAATTGTCATTTCACCATGTTAATCATGATATTAAATTATGAAATCATTGTCGTATAAGCATTTTTACTGTTTCAGTAACTTCTGGCACTTTTGGCCTTGGTATATAAACCTCAACTAATTCCGAGATAATGTGCAAAATCTGTCAGTCTACCACTCACGTTTCAAAAAATTTTTCTAAAAGTTTCATTTGATTATGTTGACCTGCAACTCCCACTCTCTGAAGTTGGACAAAGGATACCTTAGTGAGATTAAAAGATACTTTTTTTTATTGCAAATTCACATTCTATGTCAAAAAATACACTAAGTATGCAAATCATTCTTTCAATTTACGATAAATTTGACATTAAATGTAATGAAAACTTTCTTGATAAATTCAAATAAATCGATTGAAGATTTCGTGAAATTAACGAGAAATCGAGAGAATTCCTATGTGAAACTTTTTAAAAGGTAAAAATAATCCTTACATAAAATTCGTATTTTTTGAATACCGAAAATCCTGGTGAGGTAATTTTCGACCTAGAAACACGTGTTTTAGTACCAGTGTCAAGGACGAGGCGCCAACTGGCATGGCTGGCAAGGACTTAAACGTCAAAAACATAACGCATTTTCTACAAAATTGTAGTTAAATTTATTCGTATAGTTACCAATTACAGAATGCTCTTCACACTAACAACAACAACAATAAAACTGCACCTGTTACTACGTTTTTGCACAGCAATCATTGTCGGAAGGGACATAAAAAGGATATACCAGTCCCGGACGGGGTCTCGACCAAGGCAATATCAAACAAAGTGACGCAGAATAGTAATAAAAACAATGAGCCGTGCGGCAGAGACAAAGGAGTATGATCTCATGACATCTCACGCCTGGAAGAAGCGTGAGTTGCGCCACTGAATGTCGTCGTACACTTATAAGCCACTCACCGGATTGTGAGTCACTGGTTCTAAGCTAGCGCATTCCCGAGCCAGGGTTAATCGAACATCACTTGGCTAATTTTCAATCGCAGCAGCAGTGTCGTACAAAAAAGAGGAGCAACCCTTGGTGCCGCTCCGTTGGTGGAAGTTTGATGTGTTTTTTTCGAGATATGTGACCTGTTACTCATATGAAAACGTAACGTGCTACGTTACTGACTGACTGAAAAAAGTCTCAGAGCTTTTCTGGTCTAATTTCCTTATTTAGTGCAAGTTTATTCTTATTGGCGGTTGATACGCAAGTACAGTAAATTCAGTTGAGCCAGGCGACAGGAAGCGCATAACACTTACGACATATAAAATGGGTGATGAATGTATAAAAACCTTGTTTTGTGAATTTCTGCAATGTGATTATGCGAACGAAGTCCACAATGTAAAAGAAAGATTGTAGCTGCATGATACGAAACATTGATAGAACAAATAAAAACCGAATTGAGCATCTCTGGCCAAGTTGATGCTTTTGATCTCTTTTTTTACAAGACGTGTAATAAAAAAAGAATCAGAGGTAATGATTTAAATTAAGCATCATAATTTTAACAGCTCTAGATTCTAAGCTCTTACGAATGAATGTTAGTGTTCGTAACGAAATTTTCTAGCATAATGGTCTATCACAAATAGCTTAGGTTGTTGATCGGACGAGATTCCGAATGAGCGGCGGCAACAGGTGGATATGAAGATGCGCAACTTGAATGATGTGGACGATATGACAGTTTCAGCTCATCTTCCAATGCAGGGACAAACTTTGAAATTTTTAATAACAAATCCTCATTTTTCATTACGAATTTGTACACGGAAAAAAGAAAATGTGACTGGGGAACACGCTGCACAGGACTCATTCCTATCAATGAAAAATTTATTTCTGTCTTAGTAGATGGCACTGTGACGACTCTGTTGACTCCTTTCATGCACAATACACAGTCCTGTGCGAGATAGGAATTTTTTTGCCGCAACTAATTGCGCGTATGACAGGACTGGTTCTTGTGCATGGTTCATCTTAACCTAATTTGCGACGACAATGAGACATTGTTATCTCGCCGGCTAATGTTGATGTGACGTAAACTATAGTGTCTGTGATTGTTGACGGAAGAATCGTTACTTTTGAACTGTTGTTCAATTCTTTCAATAAATTACGTGCACAATAAATCCTGAAATTGCAGGTAAGTTTTAAAATTTTGTTATAATGAAAATAAAATAAACTCAATAGGCATTTTCTATTTTATTGAATGTTTGTATTTTATTTTGTTTATTTGTTTTAGTTATATCGATAATTTGGTTGTTAGACCTCGGTGATCAAGATCCTCTTAATCTTATTTTCAATCCAAATAATGCAGAATCATTTTAAATCGTTTGTGATAGTTGTCGGCAGGTCAAAAATTTGAACTCGGTGCGATTCGTTTCAGATCACCAAGATCTTTTAACGTTTTTAAATTCAAATTTTAATGGACCCTTGATCGTTAGTGTTTTTGAAAGCAAAAAAACTCTACCCGACTTTCATGCGAATCTTTTGACGCATTTAATTATTGACAGAGAGTTGTTTATAATTTTCGAGGAAAAGAAAATCCATTGCAGCGTTTGTCGTAAGCTATTTTCATCTCCCAAATAATTTCTTTTTTTATCCTTGTCATCATTTTCTCATCATTCCGGTCATTATTTTCGTTTATAAACGTTTAATAATTTTATGACCGTCAGTTTAAATCTTGTTTCTAATCAAATGTCTGAATAAAATTGCAGCATTCCAAGTGACGCACTAGCCAGGCTTTCCGAGGAGATAGAAAAAACATTCCAGGTGCGAGCTCCACTTTTCTTTACACCAGGAAGAACGGAGAACGATAAAAGAATTAGTTCTTCGCGAAAATTTGTCAACCGACTTAACTATGCGCGTCAGTTGCTTATCGATATTGACCTGGTAAGGTTTCCATCGGATCAAGTTACGACGGTCAATGTAAATGATGGTAAATTTGAAGTCTCAACCATATACATAACTTCGTTAATTGTTATCTTTTCTTATTTGTAATTGTATTTATTCATCACAGACAGTAGAAAAGCTCAATTGAGTTTTCTCCAAACTGACATTAATCCAACAACCTCTTGGGATAAAATTAAGGAATTATGGAAAAAGACTTTCTTGCACAGGTAGGAATTATCAAAGGAAAAAAAAGTAGCGAATGGCATTTCGACGAATTCCCTTGCTCACTTACAGAAAAAGGCCATGAACTGGTAATATCAGTAATTATATAAATTAGCGACATGTTAATCTCATGTGACAAGCGGGTTAAACCCTCGAAAAATATAAATTTTTAACCGCGATTTAGATATAATTAAATCAACTATTGCCTAATACTTATGATAAGACATCGCGCCATTAGATAAAAATGCAGTTAAGATATCATATGCATCACACCATCATTTAAATGATATATCATTAACAAAATGTCATTAAACTACTGATAACTGAAATATATAAATATTCGAATCAAATTCTGAGAAAGCGCAGTTCGAAACAAGTAATTCTTAGAACATCTGTCTATCCTCAAATTGTTTAGCAACTAGAATTAAATAAGTAAAATTATAAATTGGATTCGGAAAGTGAAAATATCGTACAATAAAAAAGAAATATAAATTTGTGTATCAAAGTTTAAATAAGTTCGACGGTACATCACAGGCGATCATCCCTTGCCACCAGAAAATTTAACAGAAAATTGTATCGATTAAAAAGGTATTTCTATTTGTTCAAACGATTTATATAATAATCATTAACAGAAAACACTCATATAAAAGAAGTAGATTTATTCATTACGGATCCAAAAAATAATCACTGCACGTTCAATACGTAACACTCATATTATTATCTGAAAAACTTTCAATTCATAATTTTATAGGTGGCGCTAGATTTTGCTGTCACGTATCCAGAAGCTGGATCGGTGGACAGCGATGGCAATTGGCCTAATCTTTGTAATCGTTTCGAAAGATTTATTCTCTCAAAAAATATTCCGTGCTATGAAGATACAGAAATCTTATTATCAGCACTAATAGAATTGGATCAAGGTTTGAAAAAAAATAGTAGTTTGAAAAATATGTAACGACGGATAATTAATGTTTATTAATATTTCTAGATAATAAAGATGCTGCCATTTTATGTCTTTTGCCGTACGCAATCAAAGGCAGAGTGAAAAAAGGTGTAACGAAAAAGCGAAATTCAAATAAAAAAAGAAAAATTGAAACAGAAGAAGAAAATTTAAAAAGGAAGAAAGATAAGAACAAGCTAATGATCATTGCACACGTAAGTTTAAGGTTCAAAATTATGTACACAAATCAGTTAATAACTTGATTATTTACAACTTTTTCATTGTTTTTTATGATTTTTCATAGGAAGACGAAAACTTGCAGGATATCGCAATTCGAGTAAAGATTGAAACAATCACTGACAACCAATCTCTGTTTCCATATATTATGATATTAGGATCTCTAACGTGAACTGGAAAAAAATACTTCTTCGTGTTTGGAATCGCTTACTACGAAGTTCCTTCGCTCATATCAGCCATCGATAGGAGCATCCGAATTTCTTTAGCTTATAAGATTCCTTATCTAAAAGCTTTCGTCTGCGTCTGGCTGATCATTCAAAATGCTCTTTATAGAATCTCTCGTCAAAGTGACAATTTAGGTGTGACAATTAACAACGCTTTGCAATTTATTGAATCTGACTCTAACAAAGATTAAGGTTACTTATATTCGTTCATAGCGCTTGATTTTAACTAATTGTTTGCATTTTACTATTTATGCCCATTATTGACAAAATAAATCCGGTTGATTTTAAAGATGGTTTACGTGATGTATGTGGAAACGTTGTAAGCGAACTGTATTCCTACTTAGACATTTCGCGAAGCCGCGTTAGCGATGTAATTCTTTTATTTCAAAACTTTTGTGATTCGGCACCAGTAAGGATGTTATTCAAACAAATTTTTAACAGAATGAAACATTTGGGTGAATCGACCGACAGTCTGAAAGCTTATAAAGCGATGTTTTATAATTTGACAACCTCTTTTCAAAAGTTTCTCCTAGATTATAAATGTTTAACTTATTTTAAAGAGTGCGGCACTTACATACCTCCCGAAGAAATAAAAATTCAAGTCGATCCGACCAAGATAGTTTCTGCGAATATAAATTATTCAATTCCTACAGAAGTTTCATATCAATATATAACTTTAAGGAATGTTCTGAAAAAAAATTTCGAGATACCTCATCTGCTTTCAACATTAAAATTCATGAACGAATTAGTGAAGGAATTTTCCGTATCTAATATTATTCAATCACAGTCTTGGCAGGTGAAGAAAGAAAAATTCGGCGATAACATTTGTCTTCCGTTATATAACGATGATTTTGAAAATAACAATGCTTATTTAATTCTACCACTACAAATAAACGAAAATGTTGGTCAATTAAAATCTTTACGTCTCAAAGGTCGTTCAAGTGAAAACAATGTTCTAGTCATCCCAGAAAACGATGGGTACTCTTTTTTCCACGTTCACCTCATTTTAGAAGATTGCAATAGAAAATTATATGTTATTGTAAAGGATATATCACATTTAACATATTATGACGAACATTTTCAATCATACTTCCTTTATCATAGTTTCGTCCGCGTTACAAATTCTTGGAGATGTGTTTATTTTATCGACCTCAATAGTTGCTTCGTTTCACGAATTACAACGAATAAAATTATTATATAACTATTATATACCGAAAAGATGGATGTAAAATAGTTTTTAAGTTATGCTTAAATTTTAATTTATAAATGAATAAATACTTCATAATTTGAATGTCTTTTTTTCGAATTTTAAGGAATAACCTCAAAATCGTTAATAAATATAATCTTGAAAGTTTTTTTAAAAATAGCTCTGCAAATTTGCTGAAGTATCATAAGATTTCATTATGAAATCAGCAATATTTAAAATTTGAAATTAAAAAGTTAGCCATTGACCGCCCAGTGACGACACCTGTCTGCACTAGAACCAGTCCTGTCATACGCGCAATTAGTTGCGGCGAAAAAATTCCTATCTCGCACAGGACTGTGTACTGTGCATGAAAGGAGTCAACAGTGTCGTCACAGTGCCATTTACTACGACAGAAATAAATTTTTCATTGACAGGACTGAGTCCTGTGCAGTGCGTTCCCCAGTCACATTTTCTTTTTTCCGTGTATTCTGCATTCAAAAATAACAAATGAAAAATAACAAAAATAAAAGGTTTCATTTTTTTTGAGTATTAAACTACTTTTGGCATGACCCAGGAACAACAACGTGTACGTAGTAGTTTTCTGTTATATAATTTGTATTTTATAATTCCGGCATAATTTGACAAAATGAGGTATTTGACATGGATCAAGCGAATTTGTGTAATATCATCCAAATCAGAGGGTTCTGATCAAGATATTATTGTCGAACCACTAAGAAAACAAAGACGTTCACTAAAAAAAGCAGGTATGCTCAACAAAAATAGATAAACGAAAGCAAATCAGATAATTAACATTGCAATTGATGACATAGAATGTCGATTCTATTATTTTGTACTGTAGACAAACAAACTAAATCTGTCAATTTGAGTAAAGCAAACTTGACTAGTCTTAACCTAATCAACCCAACAAGCAGTTTGTCAGAATCAAAAGGTAAACTTTTTTTATAAAGTTTTTAAATTTATAATTTTCTACAACCTATCGACGGAAAATATTATTACAATTTGTTATTCAGGTACACACACATATAGTCGATTTGTTGGAGCGACATCAAAATTAGTTGATTTAAATGCTAAGAAATTTTATCTGTCTGGTTCAATGTTTTTCCTTTATATTGTTGTTTAAAGGCTGAGGGAAAAAACAGCAGCCCGTTTAAATCACAAACAAGTGTTGATACTGATAAAATATGCAAGATTAATTATAGCACTTCGAATTTATCGATAAACGATACACTTAAATAACTGAAAATTAAGGAAAGATTAAAAGGCGAAAATTCAGGTGGAAGAATACGAAATATTTTTCCTGATATTGCTGATTTATTATAGGAAATAAAAAATTCAAAGGATTATTCTTTTTTCGTAAAACTAGGTTTCGAGAGGATTTTGATTCGTTGATAATAAATTCCCAAACTAATTTTTAAAATTTGAAATTTCCATCTGAAAATAAAAAATCGATTTGTTTGGACAATCAATAAATAATAAGTTACATAAATTCTAAAATCAACTATCTGAATACGAGTTTCACTTTATTTTTTAATACTTTTTTCTCATAGCTCTCTAATATCTTTTTGTTTTAAAATTGTTCATTTACTAATCAATGTTTTGGTGATCTCAATATTTTTCTTTATTATAATTTTTTTGCTCTCGTTTATATTTTTTTATCATTTTTTTTTTTGAGATTATTCTACTTTTAACGATGTACTTAACAATTTAATTATTCATCCTTAGCCGTTGATTTTTTACGTGTTTTTTTGTTCATATTTGTTTTCGTTAAAGTTTTACGTGTTTTTTTATTAGTTTTGTTATTTTTGTTCGTAAAGAATTTTGAGGATCTATAGCGCATAAAAATATTGTATACGTTTTATTTTTCAGATGAAGGATCAGGAACACAGACAGGAGGAACAGTGTCAACGCGTGGGATGACTTTAAAGAAGCCACATAATAATATAAATAATGGTGCTACAACGAGTTTTCAGCCAGATGTTCGACCTGCATCGATACCTGCGCCTATTTCGAGACCTGCGTTTGTTCGTAGACCTGTGCCTGAGGACGTGCTCACCGTAACAAATTGTTTAGAAAACGTAATCGCTAAATTGCAAATTCTATCCAATCGTAATAGGAAAATTAAAAAATTCAAAACCGAGGTGCGTGAGCTTAAAGTTATATTCAAAAAACCTGAACCTGATGTCAATATTATTAATTACTTAAAAAGTTGTTTCGAAGAGTTGGTTGATTTTTTGAAAAGAGATTATCACGATGATGATTATATTGTTATTGCATGTTCATCGGAATTGTTTGCACAAGGAGAAGCATGGCAATCGTTCAGATTAATTAAAGATTTTAGCGCTGAAAGTATGTAAAGTACAATGTTGTATAATGTCTCACAAAGTAATTCGTTGTTAGATTTGACAGAATCGATGGTAATTTCATGTCACTTTGTCAGAAATATTCGAGGTAGTGGTAAAACTTTAAAATTATCTGATGATAATACACGTAAACGCTCAATAATTTAAATTGGTAATAAAGATAATTTATGTCTTGCACGATCAATTGTTGTTGCTGAAGCGTACGCTAACAGAGGTAGTTTAAGATCAGGACATTTACATAGTTTCTGGAATAAAATTATATTCAATAACAAAAATGTCAAGAGTTAATTCCAGCAGCAGGAGTAGAAATACCTGCTGATGGCTGTGGGCTGCGTGAAATAGAAAAATTTCAATTTTATTACGCTTCGAAAGTTGTTTGTTTGTACGTTTACAGTTCAAAAGATTTTGATGACAAAGTTCCAAGAATGTTTGACGGTACCGATATTGTTAAACGTTTCCATGGCAAAGTAAAACAGATTTTACATATAATCTATTATGACGAGAGACATCATTACGAGCCAATAATCAGTTTAACTGCTGCTTTAGCTGTTGAAAATATTTGTCAGTTATGTTTTAAAACATATCAAACAAAAAACATAGATGTAAATTTCAATGCGAGAAATGTATGGCTACACCTCCTTGTGAGAACGTTTCAAAAATGAAAAATTGCAAAGATTGCAATCGTTGGTTTGAAGGCGACAGTTGTTTTGCTAGAC
>JAQQRF010000929.1:0-25138 GCA_030523145.1 Trissolcus brochymenae
GGCGCGCGCGCAGCGCGCGCCGAGGTATTTAAATTCATTTTGTAAAATTTCAAAATCTGATGGGGGAGAGCGCGCGAAGCGCGCTCGACATTCTAGTCACCCTTAAAAATTTGATATGGTACCCTGAAGTTGGTTTCCTATATGTGATAATTTATTTTCATATATGAGAAGTTGGCTAACATTATTATATACAAAAACCCAGCTGTCATTTTTTGACAGGCTGGTTTGATTACATTTTGTATGAGAATTTTTTAAAGTTTAAAAAGTTTAAAACTATAAATATTATATGATATATTAATATTATATGACAAGCGACCTGTAAAATATACATCTAAAATACTGCCGGAGGACATTATAACTATAGTCTCCGTAAAAACTTGAGAATGATGATGTTGTATAATCTTTTTCAGCGAAAAATTAAAAATTCTGGGTTCATTATAAAATCGCATTATGAGAATTGTTTTCAATTAATAACAGAAAATGATGTTCATCAAAGTTTAGCCGATCTTGCTAACTCATTCCGAAATCATACGTCAATATTACACGACGACCAAGAATAATTATGATTTCTCAAGTTGTAACACTTGCAATAACAGACTTTTTTGCTTTTGGATGTGTTTTCAGGTTGCTGGTAGCAAAATAGAACCCAAGTAAAGTTAAAATCTAATTTCTGTTCCGCGGTAAATTTATGTTAGTGAAAAGCGCAGGTGATCTGTGGCCTGCTCCCCCAAGATGCATGCAACAAACTTTGTCAGAGTATATAAAGTCGAGACTTAAATTTGATCGTTGATATTGATTTAAATAGCATTAGTATCGCACTTATTTGCATTAACTACCGCGCCGCTAATATCTTGAACAACTTCGAAGCTTGTTTGCACAATGCGTTAACGACCTGATTACCATCTACAATCAAGGTGAATTCGCGAATGTAGAACGCAATCGTCTTCGCGAAGCAGAGCCCGCCGGCCCTGAGGTAATCGTGAATCTGATTTCCATCCGCAGTTAATTATAACGCTTAATTGAGTTGGTATGTATATTCCCAATCTTATGGATGCAAGTGAGGACGCGACTTAACTTCTTGCGTCTTTGCCAAATCACATGCATAAACACGTGCATAATCCTCTTATGCAGATTTCTCTAAGATGACGCGTACACTTGTCCTTCAATTCTTTCACGTTGCATGAAAACCCAAGTAGACGCATTTTAATCTGGCTGACCAGGAACCTTGGCTTCGAATCCTAGGATGTCCATTGGTCCATAAGGACATATCAGTCTCTACTTCTTATTGAGAAACTCACTCATACAATCGATGTATTTCAAATAAATTAAACAGCTAGTATCGTTTTGATACTTTAAATAAAGTATCTTTTTTTTTGATAGTTTGAATAAATTCAAGAAATTATCATTTAATTCAATTTTAAACAAATAACAAAACTGGAATCCCGGCCAGGCCCTGGAGAATGTCAAGCATGCCACTCTATACCAATGCCCAGAGTCAGAAATACTAACTCAGCCCTGTTTAGAGCTCATTCAGTACCTATATAAAGCCGTCGTTTTTGACATGGTATTCCCAATTTTGTTTCTACTTTCGAAACTACCAACTTAACTCATGCCTCTCCCTGCTTATGTTATTTATATGATCATTCTCTGGGACAATAGTCAACATTTCTGATTCCTTATTCTAACCTCATTATTCGAATTGATTGCTCATTCAAATGATTATTTTGTGAATATGACTTAGCAAGAAGTCGATGAGTGGTAGGACATAGAAAAAGCAACAATTTAATAACAATTTTTTCAACATTCTAGAAAACGGAATTAATTTTGCTGAGACTAATGTACACTAAGTCTAAGGCTATATTTTTTTGGATATACAACAATTAATTTAAAAATTTATACAAGAAAATGAGTAATTTAAACCTTTTTTTTTTCATTCTTCGATAACTTGTTTATCTCGGCAAAAAGTAAACGGAAAACGGAAGGTAATTAATGTTTTATTTTTTTCAGTTGAAATTTCTTGGCTAAAATTATATCAATTTATTAAAAACTCTTATAATCTGCAAAATCTTGAAAACTGCGAAAAATCATGTATTTCAGACAGTAATGTTTGTTAGAACATTAATAGATTGTAAGAAATATATACATTATTAATTTCATTTACGAAAGCAAACTTATTAATTTGATCGATAAATTCTTGATACTTTTTAAACTCAATGAAACCAAAAATAACGATAAAAAATTTAGGTACGATCCGATCCAAACTATATACTTTTGTTACAATTATGCAAATGATGAATGAATTATAATATTTCGGATTTTTGTCGTTGTGATGAGTGTTTAAATTTTTTTAACTGGAATTTCAATAAAAGTTTTTCTTTTGCACAAAAACTGATTTTTTCACCTTTTCATGTAATATTAAAGAAATACGTGTGACAATAAAGCGAAAAGGCACATGAATGGAAGATATTAACTAATTTAATCTAGTTTTCATGAAATGAAATTGTTAAGTTAACTTTAGAAAGGATGATTTATCATAGGTCATTACACATTACTCACCAGTATGAGGTAATTTGTGACGCTGAAATGATGAAAATAAAACGATATTTCATTGTTTATATTGATAATTTGTACTCTTTAGATAAGTAAATATGTTAATTAGAATTTGAATTATAAGCTCTACATGTTGCATTAAATAAAAATCAAGTTTCATTTAATAAATTATAAGCTGAAGATCAACTAAGTGTTTTTGCGTCACAATTACTCCATTTGCCCCTAAAATAAAAAACTTGTTAACTTTCATTGTACAATAGTAGTTGTTAGCTTGACTCCTATAACATTCTTATATACTCACGTAATTCTTAAAAGTATTAAAGTTAATAAAATGAAAATTTACAAACTCTTGGAATTTTCATTCATATTTATGAACATTTTCATATTCCATTACATTTATCTCCGGAACAAAAAATTTGCGTTTCCACATTGAAGACATTATTCTAAGATGTTTCATCCGCGGTTGATGCATCATTCAGAAAAGAGACGCTGCATACTTGGATTCGCACGCCACAGCGAGTGTTTGGTCCACATTTACTCGAGCAAACCCGCACAGATTTCTTCTATCACTCTAAACCGTCAGAATTGACTATGCTCCAGATACGAATCATTTCACATGGCTTAAGGGACTTGGCGCAGAATTTAGATTCCGATGTCTTTTCAAGCATTTTCTCTTCCAGTCCATGCAATTCATATTCGGAGGGTGATATTTCATTTCACTCCCGGCATATAATTTGATTAACTTCTTTGTGAGCTAGATTTTCAACGCAAATGGGTAGGTGATTAATTCACAATTGCTCTTTATTCAAAAAATTATTCTATAAAAACAGTGTATAAAAAAATAACCAAAAAATATAAACAGAATAATTTTATAAAGTGAGCTGAAAATAATAGCTTTCGATTTTTTATTCATATAAATGAAAATATACTTCACACACAAATTAAAGGGATTTACCTATCCAAATGCTTTGATAAGTGGAACTTGAATTTTTGTGCGCAGCATATATTCACAACAAACAATATTTACATGTAAATTGTTGTATTTACATTGATAGCAGTGAAGAATCTATCAGAATACTTTTTGGATTTTTTTACATTCAAATATTTCTCTCTTGAATATATATATTTATATTTATTTATTTATTTACTAAGGTAAAAAATAGATCACTTTCCATCTGATGGATTTATAAAAATAAAAAAACATCTTTCAATGACTTAACGTATCAAAAAACTTTGAACTTATCAACGTAACTTTATAACTCAAACGTAAAAGTAATCCAAAAACTATTCGTACAAAATTTTTAAGATCTTCTGCTTGATCTGTTTTCTATGTTGTTCAGGCATCTTCATAAGTTCAGCAGCGACGAACTGACCAAAAAGAGCGTCTGCAGAATTCGCCTTCTGATCGGGCGTTTCCCCGTTCATGTAAACGCTATTCTCGTCGATTTCTGAGGTGCTTTGGGTTATCACAATTCCACCGATCCGTGACGAGTCGGACGTCGTTCTTGAGACCGGTTTTGAGATGGTCTCTTCCGTTGTGGAGACTTTTATAGGTTTGATGATCTGTACCAATGCAGGCTGATGGATCTGAACAATGGCCGGTTGGTTTGAAGTCGTCACCGGTTTCGAAGCCAGCGCTAAGGTTGGAGACTTTGTTGTTATTGTCGGGGAACTTGTGGCACGAGTATTCAGATTCGTCGATGAAACTGCTGATACATGCACTTGGACCGTGTTTGAACGTTTTTGTTCCTGAGGGACTGTTACTACTTTTGGATATGTTCTAAAAAATGTAATAAAACAATTTTGTCAAATTTACAGCCATCATTGAATAAGATGAATATGTTAAAATCAAAAATAGACCAATTTTGTTCAACATTTATTAATTTTATTTAAGATTCAAAACTAATTCGGAACCATTAATGTTTAAAATGATTGTTTTGATTGTACCTTCTTCTTTTGACATGATTTTTCAAAAAACTCATTTTCTCATAAAAAGCAAAACTGGTCCTCTTTTTCGGCGCTAATCCCAAACTGTTTTCCAATTCCATTGTTCTGGTTTCGCGTGCAAATTTCTCTCGCAATCTCAGCCATCTGTTCTGACATTCTGAAACTATAAAACAAATAATTGAAATAAATAAATAATAAATCAAAATGCATAAATAGAATTAACACAAAAACAAAGTTTAAAATAATAATTTGTAGAAAGAGTCGGGATTAATTCAAAATAATTAAACGAATCTTGTTTATAAGAAAAAAGAAAGAAAAAAAATAAACAGAAATAAGTTCTATTTTGACAACAATAAACATAACCTCAAAAATGCTTCACCTGGCCATTCCATCGCCGTTGCAATTTCGTTCCAAGCCTCCTCTTTTTTTGTTGTATCTTTGAAATCGGCATTGCGATTGTCGTAAATATGAGGGTAACCTTCAACGAGTTCAATCAACAACGAATCACTACCGTGAGTCAAATGATTCATATCCTCGTCGTTCTCAACGGTGCATTCGATCATATCGTCCTGTGAATTCTCATACACCTCGTTATTGTCCTCCTCCATCTTATACATCATAAAAATCCAAAATTCGATTTCACAAATGTAATCATAGGAGACGAAAAAGTTAAAAACAGAGTAATAAACAGTTTCTGAATTTCAACGTTTACATACTTTGTATCTCTTAATAGCAAACTTGACCGCAACGCCGTTTAATATTACTTACCGACGGTAAAGTAAAATATCAGAAGAAAACACGCATGCTCGGCCATCATATATAAATAAAAAGATGACAAATTATTTGACATAAATAAATAGAAAATATGATTCTGGAACTCCTAAAATTTTAAATGCATTAAGTTAATCCTCCATAATATGAAAAAGCATGAATTTATTAACCATACAGTTTGAGAAACATAATAATCAATGCGCATACATCAAATAATTCTGCATCATTTGAATAACATTAATTAAATGTTGTAGTGCATAATTATTAATTTTTATCAAATGAATTTGCATCAAATCTGCCTCCATGTCATAACTAATATCAAAAAATTTGAAACCAAACTAAAATTAGATATATTTTTTTATATTTTGATTCCGAAAATCAGAAATTATGTCTTTTAATTAGTTATGTGAAATTATTTTGATGTGTCTTAATATGTCGCTCATGTTTGCATCATTAACGCAATAAGAAATGTTGTTATCGTTCGTCGGTAATAATAAACTTTTGATTTCATCAGAAAATCAGTTACATTCAATTCGGTCCAAGTACAGGTGTTATTTGTTATTTTGAATTATTATAAATAAATAGGGTGTGTGCATGTGTGCTTCTTAGTCAGTGTGGCGCGTGCATGAACTTGAACAACGAGTTTTATTTTTATTGAATTGTTCGAATGACTAATTTGCAAATCATTCAGTAATCTTCTCAGCTGTCGACGACTCCCATAACCTTCATTTTTTTGTGCTTTCCAGATGTTTTGTTTACGAAATTTACGAAAAAGTTGCGCCTCGTCAGTCCCAGCGAGATTCATCCAAAAAGCGGACTACTCGCGACGCAATAATGACGATACTCGAACCATCGTTGTCAACTTCAATCAAGACTCTTATAAAAGTAAGTACAAACATTTTTTTTCCAGTCTTTTCAGGATTCTAACATTTTTTGCCAATGTTTTTTTATTTAATTCTCGAGTGGGCAGGCACATGATGATTATTCCAACCGACCGATAAAGATAACCGAGTGGGATATTTGTTGTTAGATGAAGTGGTCCGAATAGTGTGCGCCCACTCATGGCTTAATTATCATTGTTTACATTCGATTTGAACCTTTTTTTTTTAATTTTCACAATTCGTTTTCTCAGATTTTGATAACACGGTGGTCACAGAATACGATCCGAACTGGGAACTTTTAACCCCGTCCGGGTATCGGTTTTACCTACCAGGAAGTATAGGACACGGATGGTCAGATGCAGGATCGACCATTAGGATGGAGTTTCAGAATATGCTATTAGATGGACCGTCAAGTGAAACTGCCAAATTATATCATAAAAGTTCCAACCAGCCAGTGAAACAATCAATATTATGCGAGGCCCAGGAGTGTCCGAAATTATTGAGGAAAGATGTCAAGGAACTTTTTCCTGCATGGTTGGAGGTCATGTTTCCTGAAATGACAATAGTTACCATTGTTTTAAAACCAAAATGTAAAAAAGCAAGATGGAGTAGAGTCATGGAACATGAGGATGTTGTAAAAAGTGTAAGCTGATAATAATTCTTAAAATTTTTTAAATTAAAGACAAAATAAGAAAAGAAACAATTTATACTAATTCAAATATAAGAAATAACAAAAATAAAGATTCTAAATTTAATTAAAAGTTCCAATTTCAAGGAAAAATCAATAATTAAATTTAATATGATAATTTTAAGACAATAAATAAAATTCGTTGTTTATGAAAAGCGAGTTCAGGTCCTGAGCTAAAAATAATTTTTGAAAGACTAAACAAAACTCATGAAACGATTCTTTGCAACTTCATGAACCGCCTGATATATTTTGTATAATATTTTAATATTTACGCATTTTTGATACACAACGACTTTTATACATCGCCTTAAGGGGAGAACTCAAGCCTGCTGGTACCTTCGAAAGAAGTTCAGTTTCTTTGGGTGTTAAGCCAACATTTGAAACTGAACTCATTTTGATAGTATCACCAGGTTTAATCCTTCCCCTTGATACATTCAATTTTCAGTTATTTCAAGAATTAGTCAGATGTTTGGTGAAAATAATATTTTAAAATGAAAACTTAAACAAGAATTTAAATGTTAAAGTAAAATTGTCAAAATGAGCACAAAAATATCTATTTTAAATACTGAAATAACTTTAACAATTTTAATGCAAAAACTATGTTCTTTATATTATTTTTATTTTATTATTATTTATTTTCTATTTTACCTTTTTTTATAAAAAAGGTTCAATTTCACAACATGAAATTATTACAGAAATTATATACACTGCTTAGTTTGACTAATTTTCCCTATTAAATTTTTAAAATTCAAAGTCAAATTGAAAAAAAAAAGATTTGTCAACAATTTGAAAACAGTTATGAATTGACTCGAGCGCTAGCAAGTGTTGTAAATATAATTGGAAAAGATTATTGTTAAATACAATAAGAATGGATTTTAGGCTTGAGGGTGATCTACATAAAATCATTTTTAGTATTAAAATTGTTAAATTTATTGTATTTATTTATTTTTTTTCAAAGAAGTTCGACTTTTAATGATTTTGTTCAAGTTTTTAATTAAAAAAATAGAATCTACATTAAACATCTACAAAGTTCTTGCAAAACCGATGAATTTAATTTTTTTAATTTTTCTGATGCATTGAATCATTTCCAGTTGAATAAATTTCAAAATAGCAACTCAGCATTTTCAGATATTTGTATTTTTATCAGTTTTTGTTAAAATTATTATTATAATTTTTAATTTAATAATAATAATTTTTTTGTTTACTTGTTTGTTCAAAATTGTACAGTTGAATTTGTCATATGCAAGAAAAAACAAAGTGACTTCATTTTGTGTAGTTTTCAATGATATACATAATGCAAAAGTTTTATTTTTGCCATAAAAAGATGACGTTAATGATTTCACTTTAAAGGGAATTTGTAATCAAAAACAACAAACAAACAAAATTTCATGAGTTTCAATATTGCTTGGAATTTCGGCACAATTTTGAAAATGGTTATTCTTTGATTTCTTGAAATTAAAAGATATATTTTACCTAGTTTTACTTTTTAACCACTGAATTGTTTCAAAAACTTGTAAAATTATCTAATCAATTATATGTAATACTTTCAACAATATTCTAATGATTTCTTGTTGTTTTAGTTTGTCTTGTCTGCTTCCTACATTAGTAATCAACTAAGGCTAGCCAGACACTGGGCCGATTTTATAAATCCCTTTAGTGGGAAACCTCATATAGGACAACAAAAAGTCAACGAAACTGTTGCAACAGACAACCGTTTGAACCGGTCAAATTTCAAAATTGAAAATAACAACAGTTGTAAAGTGATTTCTCTTAGTAAAACTGGTGATAATTTTGTGGGTAAGGAAAATATTGCCTGATAATTTTTTTTACTTATTTAATAACTGAAAAAATCAAATAAAAAACATAAGATTATAACGTTTTATAAATATGAAAAAATAATTTTAATCAATATTGATTTTAGGTTCTTTATATACCACAGCTCCCTGGAACAACCCTTTTCTTCAAGAACTGATGAGTGATGTAACTAATAATTAAATCTGTAAATAATGTAAAGAAAAAGAAACTATTTATCTGTAAAACTATAGCGACTGTAAAATAAGATTTCCTTGTGGGTTTTTTCGATAAAATTTCAAAGCCTGGTTGCTTTGATCACATTTAAAAGACATATTTTTTTCCTGTTCATGAAATATTAAATAACGTGTCATGTACAAAATTATCATTTACCTTTTATTTTTATCGTCAACTTTCAGTTTTTTTACATTTTTTTTATTTTGAAAATGACACTTTACAAAATTAAAATCGATTTAAAAAAATATTTTTTAATTACAAATTTTGATTTACGGAATTAAATTTTACCAACTTTTAAAAATGTCTTAAAGTCCGTGAGAAAATTTCTTGTCTAATCTAGAAGATGTAAATTATCCCAGCTTATTGAGTTTACATGCACAATGTAACCAAGGACATTGTTTTATAGAGCTTGCCACAAGCTGTTCCAAAGATTGTCGTACTTACTCGATGGTGACTCATTCAAGCCAAACCTTTTCTGACTGTCAAAAATGACCACTTTAGTCGCATCAACAAATTTTTTATGTTAAACATGAAAAAACTTATCATTGCGTATGTTATTTTTTTGTTTTCATTAATTTCTTTTTTTCATGTTTCATTAGTTTTTATTGTTTTCTTTTTAATTTTGTTTGTTTGTTTTTTATTTCTAAAAGAGGAAAGAAAGAATTATTTTACAAATTATCAAGAGTTTTATTTCGTATCATAGAACTCTCAGAATGGAATATAAAAAATTTCAAAGAACTATGGACCGAAGACAGATTTAAGAATGATTTGCGTTTATCTGTTCATTTGGTGATTATATAACATAATTAAAAAGAAAAGAAGGTATACAGCACTTGCATCATAATAACTATGATACACGCCGGACACAATCAATCTGTACAATATTGATTTTTGATTGTTTATTTTGAGGAATAAATATTATTGGTTTTTCTGAACGTGTCACTTACTGTGACTAAATTTTTTCAATGATGCTCAATAATTTCTCTTAGAATTACAAACAATTAATAATAATTCATTAACCCGACCGACTTTTTCACGCCATCTGCACTGATACAAAAAAATATTTCATAAACTTATTCTCGGTGAAAATATCTGAAACGGACAACAATTATTAGCGCCGTCTATCGGTTACATGACAAAAGTCTTAACGAAACATATTCTGATTGTACAAATTAATATCTGTTCTCAAAAAATCGGTAATTGGGAAAATATTATATTCGTAACGACATAAATAACAAAAATTTGACAAAAAAGAGATTATGTGACAGAAATGAGGAAAATTTGAAGGAAAAAAAAAACAAACAAAATGAATAAATAAAAACTTAGGTTGATGGTACGCAGACATGTTTGCTGAATCCATCAAAGTTCGCATGTCCGGTATTACAACGATCACAAAATCTAATGCCGAATTGTGGCGCATTACAATGGTTGCTCTTTATGTGCTGCTGAAGAATATTCTTGCCATAAAATTTGGCTTGGCAGATGCCGCACTTGTAGACGCAGTGGGTTAACTTGAGGTGGACCGTGGCGTTTTCAATGTTTTTGAAATTGTCTCTGCAGAGACCGCAGATGATTTCCTTAAGTTCTTTGAGGTGAGCCCTGGTGAGGTGCATCTCCTCAGAGACCTTGAAGCAGTCGGTCTTGACCTGCTCGATGCACTGTAACACATGATAGTTGAAACTGATGGAGTCGAGAAAGACTCCAGCGCAAACTTGGCATACAATCTCCTGGTGGGTCTCGATGTGCCTGAGGACAGTACAGGAGTTCTCAAAGGTTCTGCTGCAGACAAAACATCTGTTCTCCCAGCACTGTCTTATCATGTGAGCGGCGAGGCTTCTCTCGTCAAGGAACAACAACCGACAGATCTTGCACTCAAAAGCAACGCTTATGCCGGTTGGATGGATCCGGGACTTGAGGTCATCGACATAACTATTCGGCGTAGATTTGACTAGCTTGTAGATGTTGTCCCAAGTGATAATCAGCCTCTTTCCACTTAGAGCATTGTTGCTCACATGTATGGGTTGACGTGATTCCACCTCTTCCGGATGTTGAGCAGGTTTGCGGACCGCCACAGGGTTCTTTTCAAGGACCTTCTTAAGGATATTTGAATTCGAAGACCTTTGGGCATAAGCAATGACTGAATCCCGACTTGAATCTGGACTAGAGTTGCTACTATCCTGATCATCAAGAAGCTTGGCGAAGGATCTGACTTTCAATTTGCCCACCCTGTCTTCAGTCTGTTTGTTTGGAGAGGTACCTGTATCTTTGCTTGCAAGTTCCTCAGCAATTGTATTTTCCTTCGTTGGCAGTTTCAGATCCTGTTCTTGCCTGGACCTGTGAACAGTTTCCTTATGAGATTTGAGTTGCATATCTGTCTTGAAAATCCTGTCGCATTCCCTACATTTGAACTTGGAACAAGTTTTCTCATGAGTCTCGAGGTCTTGCAACGACCCGAACACAGTCTGGCAACCACTGCAGAGGAAGTAGTTGTTCAAACTGGTCTCGCACAGGGCCAAGGCTGTCTGGTCCGATTCAGGTTGCTCCGAGTGGCTGGCCACAACATGGCTCATCATGTTGGATTCGTTGCCAAACGTGGCGTAACATATCCTACAGGTGAACTGTTTGGTTTGATGTTCATCCGGTGCGGTTGCGCCTATTCCCTGTGCATCTAGAATTCCATTTGTGTGAGTTTCGTTATTCAAAGATTCCGGGACGGAATCGCCAGTGTCCCGAACAGGATACTTGAGGTCCTCTTCCAGAATCAGGGTCATCTGACGGTTCATATTGAGGACCCGGTCGTGGAAGTGGGCTTTGTGAGCATACAGAGAGATGTTCGTAACAAAGCGTTCAAAGCATATAGGACAGGTGAAGACGTTGGTGCAAGTTATGTTGAAGTGCTTCCTGCGATGGTCCTCCACGTTTGCCACCCATCGGAACTTTTTGTCGCATAATTTGCACGCGTATTCGTCTTCCTTGAGGTATCTAATCAGGTGCTTGTTCAAGTTAGCTTGGCTGTTGAACACCAGCTTGCACACGCGACACTGAAAGTCGTAGCTACACGAGGTCTGTGGGAACTCCGCGGAGAAGTCGGTGAACGCTTCAACGATGATCTGTTTGAGGAACTTGCTGTCCAGAAGGTTTTTGTTCACTGAAATCCTGACCTCGTGGATGGTCTTGTCATCAAGCTCGATGCTGAAGTTACGTTGGGTGGGCCTTGCGTCTTTCTTCGAGGACATCCGCTGGAGGACCTTCTTCAGTTCTTCGAGTCCGTGAAGATGGCCGACGTGCATGAAGAGGAATGACGACGCGCTGAATCCCTCCGAGCAGACACCACACCTCAAGTTGTAGTGCACCCCCTGATTGTGCTTCTCTTTGTGAGCTTGCAAATGCTGAGCCACCTGAAACTTCCTCTTGCAGATGTTGCACTCATATTCGCCCTGATTATCGTACTCCAGTCTGTGATACTCGAGACTGATCTTGTCGGCGAAGCTGAGCTTGCAACCGTTGCACTTGAAGGCATTTTTGTTATTTTTTCCGACATCTTGGACCCTATCCAATAGTGGTGGGTCCGCGACCACGGTATTGACGATCGTCGAGACCGAGGTTGTAAAAGCAGAGATTCTGCTAACTTGGTTCAGTTCCGTCTCGTTCTTGTCAACCGGGTTCAAGCCAATCTGGTTTTTGTCTAACTGGTTCTGCTCCACCCGTTCCGAATCGTTCAGCGGAAACTCAAGAGGATGAAAGTGCTTCTCGTGGCAACTGAGAGAGATGGCACTGAGGTAAACTTCCCCGCATAGCTGGCACTTGAAAGTGACCATGTTGTTGACAGGCATGTGGGTGAGCTGAAGGTGCGAGTCAAGAAGCTCCATGGTTTTGTACTTCTTGTAGCACATGTGACACTGGTGATCCCCGTCGTCTATGAACTCATCCCTGTGCAATCTGAGGCCCTCTAAATCTAGAAAGGTCATTTTGCAGGTGACGCAGACGTACACCCCTGTGGCTAAATTGTCACTGAACGAATGGGCCTCAACCTCCATCGCGAGTGTTTGTTGGTTACAAACATCGCCCGATGCCCAAGCATGCACGTGTAACATATGAGAATTCAGCTCGTTGTCGTTGGCAAATCCCTCGCCACAGATGTTGCAGTTGTAAGTGTAGTAGAGCGACTGTCCCGGATGGATCATCTTGTTATGTTGTGTTAGAGCAAAGTCACCTTGGAACTCCATCTTGCAACTCGCGCAAGACAGGATGACCAACGGATCGTAAAACTTGCGGTGTGCCTTCATCTCTTCCCTACTATCGAACGCCATCTTGCAAATCTCGCATCTCAGATTGTCAAACGGATCAGTCTCGGTAACAAAGATCGTCTCTACCCCAACGGGGTGATTGCTCGCATGGATATGCTTCAGGTGCATACGGTATGAAGTCTTCTTGTTGAATCCCTGATTGCAGATAGGACAATGATAAGCCTGAGCTTTGAAGTTAACATGAGTCAAACTAATGTGGCTGTGAAGCTGCTGTTTCGAGGGAAACGAGCTGTTGCAGAACTTGCAAACCTCCTGTTTGCCCGTATTATAGATCTTTAAGTGTTTTTCATAATTGGCAAGCGTTTTAAATTGTGTGTCACACACCGTGCAGGGAAAAGTGTTGCTGGAATGATGCGTCTGGGTGTCAGACAAGCTCACGTACTGCAAGGTACTCAAAGAATCCGGTGGGGGAGAATCAGAGACCAAGTCAGTTTCTGCGTAGTCATCGACAGACACAAACTCTGTCCGGACCTCATCGAAGGTAACCTCTGGAGGCGGTGGCAGTGGCGGTGGCGGTGGCGGTGGCGGTGGCGGTGGCGGTGGCGGTGGCGGTGGCGGCGGCGACGGTGGCGCCGAATTAGGAAACTGGCCGATGACTTCTGGTGAAGAAGGAGGCGAGGATGATCTTACAAACGGCGGCATATTCTTCAGCGGTGAGAGTTTCTCCAGCTTCACAACCGCACTTTCTAACATCTCAGGTGGATCTAGCTTTTTACTCTCCTGTGGCATCTGAGGCAGTCCGACGGACTTGCGGGCGGCCGTGCGGATCTTCAGCCACTCCCGGCAGCTCTTCTGGTGCAACTTGTAGCTCGACTTGGTCGGCTGGCTGCTGCCACAGACGCAGATAAGAGCCCGGTTCTTCTGTTGGCAGTCACTGTTGAGATCAATAGTCGTCTTATCAACCACGTCAATATCATCAATAGCAATACAGTGTATTTTATAGTGTTTGCGTAGTTCCGAATAATTGCCAGGGTTCTCGGCACAGATGCTGCACTCGTACGTGCCTTGGGCTCGGTGCTTCTGCACGTAATGGGCGGAGAGTTTCTTCATGCTGGTGAATCGGGCGCTGCAGATGCTCGAGGCGTAGACGGTGTGACGAAACCGAATGTGGTACTCCAGTCGCTCGAATGTGTCCAACTCCTGGCCGCAGACCTTGCAGGTGAAGATGGATGAGAAGCTCGAAGGAATTTCTAAGTTAGATGAAATAAAATCGTCCAAGGCGGTGGATACTGACAAGTCGTGCAGTCGCTCTCCCAGGACTACTCTAGGGCTTCGAAACGGGACCCCTTTGTAATAATAGACCTTTCCAATCTTGATAGGTCGTTTTACCAAATCGACTCGTTCTAAAGAAACTGAACAGGGCCTGCAGTCGAAACATTCGGCCAGATAGGAATCATACTTAGGGTCGGATCGGTTTTTGCTCACTGAGATGAAATAATTAAGGGTCCGCAGATTTTCCTCAGATCTTTTGAAAGCTGCTCGTTTCATACTTTTTGGGCCAGGTTGAGCAACTGGCAAATTTGGAGATTTTCTTATAAGAAAATCTGTTAACTTTGATTGCCTCTGCTTAGGCGGTGAACTTTTAGTTGAACCGGGAGTGGGAACAGAAGATGGATTCGAACTTGCTGGGATGATGTTCTGTAGAAAAATCATCGGTTTCAGTTTTGAAGTTTCTGGTTTTGAACTTTCCGGCGTTTCCGATTTCTTTGAGTCCAGGTGATAATGAACCACATGAGCCGCCAACATGGATTTATTCATAAAGTTTTCCTTGCAAAAATCACACTGGAAGTTGAAATTTGACGAACCGTGTGCATTTTTGTTATGCGTTTGGTAGCGCCTGACGTCGTTGTAGCGCAGATTACAGATCGAGCAATGGTGGATGCCGGCGTTGCTCATATTTTGCATGTGTCTTCGCAGGTTCATGTGGGTGGAGAAAACGTGACGACACAATTTGCACCTGTACGTTTCTTCTTCTACAAACCGTGACATCTTGTTTGTTGACGTATTTTCCTCCGTCTTGTCCATCTTCCGTTTTCTCGTTTGGTAAATGATTTGATTTGAATCAGAGTCTTCATATTCTGATGTAAATTGTAGGGACTCATTGTGCAACGGTAGAGTTGGTTTCGGCACCTGAAATGTAAGGAAGATTGGAATTCAAGAAAACGGTAAATTTTTAGTGCATTCATTTTTTGTCTTATGGGTATTGCAGTTTTTGTTTCATTCTTATTGTTCTTTTAGTACGTCTTTTTATCATTTTGTGCAGTTTTTGTTTGAGTTTTCATTCATATGTTCTTATTAATATTTGTTTTATGTCATTGTGTTTTTTGTTAATATTATTGTTTTTTATTACTATTATTATTTTTTGTTTCATATTGTAGTTTTCATTTGTTGTTCATTTTTTAGTTCGTTTTGCTATAGAAGCAAATATATATGATTACTATTGGTTTTGTGGTAGGTTTTTTCGTCTGGTTCTGTTTGTTTGTTATCGCTTTTGTTTTATGCTGTAGTTTATCTCAGAGTTTTAGTTATTTTTGTTTATTTATTAGTGTTATTATTATTTTTTTTCAATTTTCAAATTTATAAAAATTTGGAAAATTTGTATCCAATATTCTGTAGTTTGATTTGAAGAAAATTGATATATTTATTTATTTCATTTAATGGTAAGGTAAAGTTTTTTGATTGAGTTTGGGTGGGAACAAGGTCGTAAGCACTCCCACCGACTCGTTATGTCTAGTTCTTCTTCCTTTCATGAAAGGCCACTCCAAGGCTCGCAAATCGATATAGCATTTCTCTGGAACATTTACGTTCTTACGTGCATGGTTTTTATTTGTGGCTTTTGATTCAATTATTATTAAAAAAATATCTGTTTTTACATTTGTGATAATTCAAAATAAATGAATGAAATATTATTTTACAAAAATTCACAAGTTAAAAACAATTTCTAATTAAATGATTTGAATCTGAAAAATATAAGTACAGTGTCGGTAAGATAGGAGTTGGATTCAAATGAACCTTCTTGTTCTTTTTTTTTTTTTTTGGTGGTTGAATTTTCTTTTCTTCTTATATTTTTTCACTTTTATTACCAAACTTCGATTTAAATATAAACACAGTTGGACACATTGGGACAATAATGGAAATGATACAATTAAATAAGATTAGATGTAAACACTCTCGATTACCTTAGATCTGTAAAATTAAGGTTTTCAAAAATAAAGCAATAAATTAATTGTTTTGCTTTGTTGAACAGTTTTTTAAAAACAAATCAAATTTGTATTCTAGTTCAGTAATTTTGATTCTTTATTCTTTTAAGCTTTGTATTTTGCATTATCTTTTACCCATTACATTTGCTTAATCCATATTTCATAAATATCAAATTAACAAAAAAAAAAAAAACACTTCTCTAAATTATTTTTATTAATAATAACAATTAATTTTTATAAAATATTCAGAGTTTTCAATTTTTTTAACTTTTAACATGAACAACATTAATTTTCTTGTTATTATTCAATTATTCACTTAATTTCAATATTTTCCTTTATAGTTCAAATAAATACGAAAACAAAATGACACTTAATAAATGATGACAAAAAATAAATCATAATAAAGCAACAAATAACTTGGGCAATTTATTTGTTTATATTTTAAAATCAAAACAATGTTTAAAATTTAATCCACTCAGTGTATAATATGTTATTTTAAATAATTGATTTAAGAAATAATAAAAATGATAAAGATGATCTACTAAAAATTGACAATATAATTTAAAATTTAATCTAGAAAAATTAAAATGAAATGTTTTTATTACTAAAATTTCAAATCAGGTGCCACTCACCTCTTCATCTACTAGCGATACATGAGTGATCCTTTTTGCTGCGCGATCATAAACAAAAGCACGTGCCATCCTAAAAGATGACAAAACAATTAAAATCTCTTCTTGTCGTTACCGAAAAAACACGAAACCACTCGGGGAATTTTGCAGTTACCTAACTTTGGTTGCCCAGTCGTTTGATCACAACACAGTAATAGTCAGTATTCTATGATTATACAGAGAGTTAACACAGTTCACATTCACATAAAAACCATAGCCGCTGTTAAAACGTTACGACAAAACTATATCCCACATGTTATCGGTAACAAATGGCGGACCGACGTACAGTGTGAGACCTTGGAGCTCACTTAACGTATTTGTCATGCACCGTGCACATCTAGTAGGACTTTAGGCCCGGCTCGGGCGGCCTCAAAAGCTGATTGGTGGACGCTTGGGCAGCTGTCTGACTGACAGACTGAATTGTCGGTAAAGTAGAAAACAGCATGTTTTTCATACGAAACTTATTCTTAATGATTACGATTCGGTCAAAATCGGTAGAGAGTGCTTTACAAGGTCAACACTGAATTTCAGTGGTACGGTATGAATATAATGTCTAATCGAGAGTGATTAGATATTTATTAAAAACAAGAAATTTATTAAAAACACAAGAAATTTCGGGTTTCCTCACACTAATTGATTATCCAATAAAGAGGTTCCGAGAATACGATCTAGATAGCGCTTCTTAAAATTGCAGTTGTGCGAAATAAAAATTATCTGATTAATGAGGAAAACAGGTCAAGTAAAAATCTTTTATCGATAAGATATCAATTTCAATAGATCCGAGTTAAATTCTCATTATATATAGAGCACAGGGCGCATTTTGCAGGACGCTAGAAAAACGACCTCGGAAGGAAACAGCCGCCGCTCGATACAGTAGAGGCGGGAGACAACCCGAATGATCGCTCAGCGGCCTATGGCGGAAATTTATATTCGTCGAACAACCGCTCCAACACGGCATGCCTGCTGCGCGCCTTCCCGTCACCTCTACGTCCCCCACTTTCTCAGCCGGTTTGGTCACTGCGCTTGGAGTGAATCTCTCGTGAATAAATCGGGATAACATAATAATAAGTTGTTTTTGAAATATTATAAGATGATAGATATAAATGGAAATTTGAGAAACACGTTTTTTTATTCTTCCACAAGTTGAATGACCATCTTGTCTATCAATCTATCAACATATCAATAAATTTTGACAAAATTGATTATTTTAGCACTACCGATGATTTTATAAAAAACGTCAGTTCAATTCCCCTTGCTGAATCCTTTTACAATTAACAGGAATACTAAAAAACGAAAAATGTTACATTTTCGATCTTGATGATGGTCAGTACTAAAAGTTTCCACTGAATGGAAAAGCATACATGCGTTTCAACCATTCAGCATAAAAAATGAATATATTGAAAACTTTAATTTGATCGATCTTTAAAGAAGCTAGCTACGACTTGCATTTTTGGTAAATCCACAAAAGGGGCGCTGTTTCATAACAATCATGAGCAGAAAATGCGTTTAGTCTCTCTAAATTGTGATTATAGTTATAAACCTCTGAATTTTGCTGCTGAATAAATACCGAATATCGCATGTCAAATGACATTTGGAGATAACGTCACATTTTTTTCAACTTGTGGATGTGGATATTAATGAATAATCACAAGTTATCTGACTATGGAGAAGTACAAACTGTCTTTATCTTGAATGATGTCTCATTTGTTTTGGAGAAGCTTGCTTACAGTTACAAATTCCTAGTTACACATTCTTCGACTATTATTAGATATTATCACTATCCGTGATGTCAGATGGATAGTAGGAAACCAATACGATTTACACTTGAATCTGTTTCAACTATTTTATATGTTGAAATTCAGATATAATTTTTTTAATACTATAGTTACATGTTCAGTTAAAAAATACTTCATAAATTAAATAAAAATTTAACGTTCGTACCTACACAAAAGCATACATACATGAATATCACATCGTAATTACGTATAAGAAAAATAAAATCATTCGTCTTTATATACGGCTATGTGTAAATTTTCATACCTGTGAGAAAGCATGTGTTTCTTCGCCATCTCCCGTAGAAAGTAAAAAGGAATCAAAACGGTACTGGGTTGGTACGGTCCAACGGGAGCACACAAGATTCAGCGAGCAAAAGAATTAGTATTTTCACAAAAAAATTCTTTGCATTTTTATTCCAATGATTGAACTGAATTAATTTAATAAAATTTTAAACGGAAATTTAAATTTAAACAAAAATTTTAGATTTTCAAATTAATCAGATAATCTAATTTTTAATATGAAATTATTAATTTTCAATCCAATCTAAATAAATATCGATCGATTAGTGGTAAATTCCACCGAATGTCAACTACGGTCCGTGCAGTAAGAAGTATTACAGTAAAATTATGTGTAAGCTCCCGAGTCGAAATTTTCAACCTTCAATAAGAGATTAAAAAGAGATGAAGGAGAGAGGAAAGGGAGTCTCAAAAAAGGTGTATCGGAAACCTGAAAATAGTTTGAAAAAGGTTTGAACGAGAATAAAAAGAGAACGACTATTTTATCGTAAATTAACAATTTATAAAAACGCATTTTAATTTGATCGCATAGGGAATTGAACCCAAGACGCACGATTACAAATCGGAGACACAGGCCCTTTTTTTGAACAAATGTTTATTGACTCAATAAATTATTTAAATTTTTAACAGTTTTTGCATAGAAAAAACAAATGACAAACGCTTTTACTCTTACAGGTATTAATGAGGTGTGTTGGACCCCGTCCGGGTCTTCTTTGTAACACCTTGACTCGATACCGTTTTGTACTTATTTTTAAATTATAAATAACTTAAGAAAAATTGGATTTACAGTTTTATATTTCTCCGTTCACAAGTAGTCTTTATGTTTAGAAAAATTTGTATAAAAAATAAAAACAACTAAACGACACTTATTTGGTAGTGGGGGGGGGGGGGGAAGGGAGAAAAGAAAAAGGGGAGAAGTAGATATATTTAAAGAGTAGGACTAGTCCCTACGATTTAGCCAATAATACTGTTTGTTGTCTTTGTAATTTTGTTTTTTGTCAAAGCTCGATAGAGCTGTACTATATCTACGGTTTGGGATTTGACTAACTCTGCCAAGATGGGGCTGATATGAAAAATTTTTTTTTATACGCTTGTCGATACTGGTGGTATAGCACGGGTTCGTTGAAGTTGTTTTGGATGTAACCTCTAGCGTCCAGGAGCGGAAAGGCTTCCGGAGGCACAAAACTTTCTGTGATTTGGCATTCCATCAGCCTCTCGTCCGGACGGTAGAAGTGACTTACAAGTTCGTTGTCCACCTGTTCACACTTCACTATATGTTTCTTAATTAGACTAATTATAAAATTATCACATCTTGATATATTTGTGCTGTTATATATTATTTGGTTACAAAAATGTTTTGTGTAATTTGACTCGGGAGTCCGGTACTTACATACGCATGCCCGAAGGCACATTCTTTCAAATTTACGTAGATTTTCCATGATTGAGGACCCGATATTGAACCATACTTGGCATGCGTAGGTAAATACCGATCTCACCAGTAAGAGGTAACAAATCAGTTTTACTTTTTGATTTCATCTCTTTGAGTGGAACAATGATACGGTTTTAAAATAGGCCGTTCTTGCCTTTTTAATTTGTTTATTAATGTGCCTTACAAAATATAATTTTTCGTCTAGGTATATTCCTAAGTATTTGACAATTTGCTTATGTGGTATTTCCACCTCGCTATTTAGATCTTTAATTTTAAAATCTTTCCAAATTCTACGATTTGATTTGTGTGTATGTAACATGTTAGGTCTAAACAAAATAGTTTCGCATTTTGCGAAATTCATCTTCAACTTCCAAGAATTAAAGTAATCTCTCACTTGGCAAAACGAATTTTGTAATTTATTTTGAATTTCCGTTACTTTTTCCCCGTGAAAATATAAGAGCAGGTCGTCAGCAAGGGCGATTGCCTTACCTTGTCCAGGTTTGTTCAGTCCGAACATCCTGGGCAACTCGCATGTGTATATATTAAACAGTAAGGGAGCATTTACTGTGACTTGTTGCAGGCCATTCTTGATGATGAAAGTGTGGTGGGAGGTGAACTCTCCGTCTGTAATACGGAACTTCTTTTCGCGTAGCCTTAACCAGATCAATTTTTTCCAGATAGACTGGGAATTTGAATTTCAGAAGTTTGTAAATTAAGCCATCGAGCTACACGGTGTCAAATACCTTCTCCAGGTCTACACAGCATACTGCCGTGAATTCACCTCTGAGTAGTGCTTTATTTATATCGGAAGTTACTAATTGTAGCTCGAGACACAGGCCTTAAGCTAATCGAGGAATTGGAGTGCTAAGTGAAAATGAACTATATCAACTCAGAAATGGTCTAAGGGTCAAATGAATCTGAGACGAGCTCTTAAGTTTCTCTTTGTTTATAACAAATTTTTTGAGTATAAGAGTAAGAGATCAAAATAAGATCTAAGAAAATATCTCAAAAATTGCTGTCGAGGATAAAAAGTATGAAAAAGTACTTAATTGATAGCCAAGAGTTCGAAGAGGACATCTTAAAATCGTTAAATTTTGACTGCGAGTGAAAAAAGACGAATTGAGGTTTAAATGAAACTAAAAGTGTCGAAGAGAGAATAAACAGTTCAAAAAATAACTGATGAGACCAAATTAGGCCTAAAATTTCGACTCGGGTATGGTCCGTGGTTTCATGTGAATCACAATAAAATTTCGTATAGAATTTTATCTGTGTACCAAAAGTGAACTACGGTCCGAGCAGTAAAAGGAATTACAGTAAAATTGCGTGTAGGATTTCTATCCTTGTAGCGCAGTCGTGTATACCTATTGACTGTATAAAGGAAACAATGAAAAAGATTTGGTCCTGGCTTTGTCGCGTCATGTTTAGTTGATCGTGTCATTCTAATTAGAGTACAGTCGACTTTCGAATTGGGCAATAAATAAAATTTGGTAATATTTATTTAGAATATGTTTTTTAATTTGTGATAAATGTCGCTATAACCAAGAAAAACAGTTTAATAATGATGAAGATATCAATTGATTGCCTCCGTCTAACTCTTAGGAGAAAGAGACAGAGGGGACAGGAGGGAGGGGGAGAATCTTCAAAATTTTCGAAAAGTACTCAAATATTTTGTTGAGATTCGAATTATGCAAAGGAAAATATTTGTCACAGTCATTTTCTCATCCAATTGTATCAGCAAAACTATATTGTCTTTAATTGGTAACATTGACAACAAAACACATAAGTGTTTTCACATAGTGTTCAGAAGCTCCAAAATTCGACTTACATAAGATTTTATGACAATGATATCAGAAGTCAAGTTTCTGAATCAGACAAATTAATTAATTGCATCATGTTCCAATTTGTTTTTAAAGTTTTAATCATTTTAAAGAGAATTTTAATACACGAAAAAAATACCAAGATAGATATTATTTTGACTTGAGGACAAAGATTGAATCTCAGTTTTAACAGTAGAACCAGACCAGAAGGCATTTGAAAAAGACGTAGGATGATCGATTGGCAAAATTCTTAAATCGACTACAAGATTACTTCTTTTTTTATTAGTTACTGAAAAATACGTTATAATATTAACTTTAATATTAATGTTAATATACAACAATAATTACAATATATTAATAAATATAAAATAAAAAGAAAAGATATAAAAACAGATCAAAATAATTAATTTTTATTACCTTGGTTATTCTTTGGGGGAATCATTTTCATTTTTTTACTAAAACTTTCACTTCTCCATTTTGATCATCTGAATTCATTCAATTTTATTTTAGAAGAGTTTCGTGATAATTTAATCTATTAGTACTATTATACGTGGATGTTATTATACGTTGGCATGTTAGTAGCTGTAAAGAATATGCTGATATGAACAAATATGGAAAATAAAATTTTAACATAGAATAAAGTTAATAATTCAAATTCACAAAGAATTATTATTATTATCAACACCTACCGTAATATCCAAAATTTGTAGCAATCGTATGCAGCATCCACAAATATCGATTCGAATCTACATCTTCGTCAGTATTTAAAAATTTAATATATTGTGACAGTGTATATAAAGGAAACCAACTTGGATGTCACCAAATGACCATTGTTTCATACAATTTCTATATTGCTGTCGTAAAATTGAACAACAAATACTTTGTCATCCATCTATATTTCCCTAACCTGTTACAGAGCGATCATAATAAAATATTAAAAATTGAATAGCGAGTTGATAATTCATAAAATTGAGAACCGCGTTTAAAAAACTGAAATTTGAGAATAATATATGTATTGAATTTCGGGTTATAAAAAATATGAAGTTATGGTACATAAAATGTCGTATTGGACACTTATATCACAAATTGGACACTTTCGCGTGAATAGCTATCAATGTCAGTTGAAATAAACAGGGTGTTTGTCATTCGTTTTAGTTTAAAAAAAACAGTGTCTAGATTTGAATTTATTTTTCAAGATCAAATAAAAATTAAATCATGATTAAAAAATTTGCTTAATAAATAATCATAAAAATAGTTTACGTTTACGTACAATGCCTAACTGGAAAAATCGATAAAATCGAAAAATTTAGCTTGCGACCCCGAGTCGAAATTTTCAACCTCCAATAAGAGATCAAAAAGAGACAAAGGAGAGAGGAAAGGGAGTCTGAAAAAAGGTTTATCGGAAACCTGAAAATAGTTTCAAAAAGGTCCGGTCGAGAATGAAAAGAGTACGATTGCATCTTTTTTTCAACTAATTACGACCTCAAACTTGCGGTAATGTCCGCTTTCAGCAATTTGAGATTTAAAAGAGAACATGGTTATCACCTCTTCTTGTCATTTTCGGTCTCCTTTAAGTCTAGTTGTATTCTTTTCTCAACTTCTTTTCAACATTTTTTAGCTCTTTCTAATTTCTCGGCAATCTTCGTAGAAATTTTCATAAAATTCTCTTTTGAACCTCATTTAACCATGTCAGCCTTTTTATCCTTAAAACTATCGATTTAAATCAATATTATGAAAAAAATAAGTTAACTCTAAACTACAGAAATTTTTAATAATGAAAAAAAAATCAATTAATCAATTAATAGATTATTTGGGTTTTACGTGTCCAAGAGTACACACTAACACAGAATTGAAACTATGCACATTATTCTTATACGTGTACATATACATATTATACCCAAACCCAAATTACATTTTTATTTTATTACATACATTTTGATAAAGTGTTATTAATACATAGTACATAATTACAATCATTAAAGAACCATTTAAACGTAAATTAACAATATAAAAATACGCATTTCAAATTTGATCGCATGGGGAATTGAACCAGAGACGCACGATTACAAAGCTGAGACGCAGGCCCTTTTTTTCAAAATGTTTATTCAATAGTCAACATATAAACATAATATAATTTTGCAACGAAACATAAAAAACGCTTTTCTTTTATAATATAATTTAATATAGGTGCGTGAGTTCAATTGAGCTCTTGTGGCACCATGACTCTATACAATCTTAGGTATTTATTATTTTTGAATTATCAGTAATCAGTCTGTTGATCAGCCTTTGATTTTTATACTTAATTCTAGAAAAAATAATACAAAAACTAGTATCAAATTACAAATTATTATTTGTAATTTGATTAATTGTAAATTAATTGTAAACCCTGTGCCACCTACCCTGTGCCTTTCCATTTCCCTAACGTCCGTGTGATAGAATTTTATTAACCAATATGTTTTTGACATTTTCACAGTGTAGTATATGGTTTCTAATTATTTTCAACATAAAATTGTCGCAATGCGGGATGAACGTATCATCGTATAAAATAACATTTTCATAATTTTTCTCATAATTTGATTCAGGAGTCCTACATTTACCTAGGCATGCCCTCAGGCATACCCTTTCAAACTTACGGATTAACTCCATAAGGGGTGCAGGCCCTAAGCTAATCGAGGAATTAAAGTGCTAAGTGAAAATGAACTATATCAACTCAGAAATGGTCTAAGGGTCAAATGAATCTGAGACGAGCTCTTAAGTTTCTCTTTGTTTATAACAAATTT